>NQII01000089.1:268624-366187 GCA_002778355.1 Clitarchus hookeri
AAATTCATCAGCATCCACAGCTGCTCAAAATAATGGCTGTCCAGGACAACCAACAAAAACCCTTACAGGGAAAAAAATCAACGATGCTTTAAAAAACCTTGAACATTTTTTAAACATCATTGAAGAAAATGATCCAGATGAAGAGAGAAGTTCTCGAGTTCGTCAAGTTGTTGAAGCAGCTACAATGTGCTACAGACAATTGTATGAAAAGAAGAAAGGTGGCGTTCAACTGTCGCTTTTATTGAAAAAGACGTTTCGACTAAAGTTATCTACACCAGGTCCCAGTGATTGTTAAACCGGCTATGTACAATTACAAAGAGAGCTGAATCTGTATGTATGTATGTACCCACTGCAATTAGTCAAATGTTTGTGTGTGTAAAATGTGTCTTTTCGATTGTTTGAACTATTAGCTATATATTTAAACACTTTTAAATAACTTTGATGCATGATCTTGTTTCTTTGTGTGTAAATATATTGTTTTGAATATTTTTTTTTGTTTAGTTACGTTTTTTTTCCCATCTAGGAACGGAACCTCGTTTATCACATTAAAATAAGGGTTCTACTTTCATACATTTCAACTTTCATACACAAATTTAGGAACACATTGTGTATGAAAGTAGAGGACTGCCTGTACATATTTTCTTGCCTGGAATTTTTTTCTCTGTGATACAGCAATTATTGACATGGTGGAAAATGTTATTTTATGCACAAATTGAAGATTTTGCAAATAAAACATTAGCTTAAATAATAATTTGAACACTTGTAGTAGTTCTCAGTGAATTTATACATTATATAATGTACTGTCTTTGTATTGTGACTTTGTTTCTGGCCCTGAAATAGCTAGTATTCCACCTTTGTGTATTTTTTTTTCTTTTTCATATGCCATCTTTTTTACAATATTTTATAAATATTTGTATTAAACAGGAAAGCATCCATAAAGAAAAGCTATATTGGTGGTAACCAAAAAAAGGGCAATTTCCAAGGAAATAACATAAAAGTAAATTTAATTTTTGGCATGTGTTGTGGTTAGGGAAAAGTAATAGGATGCCTGGAAAAGTCGGAGTAATGCCAGTGAATTTGTTATAAGGATACTGCTAGCCACCACCCTTTATGCCCTTTGCACAATATAGTAGAGACAGTGGCGGATTTACCAGCAGGCTGAGTAGGCTGGAGCCTAGGGCGGCACAGAAATTAAAAAGATTAATATTTATATACCTAAATGTTATTAGGTCCACACAAACAATTCAACATGTAATATGATTCACCACTTAGATAAATTTTTTTACAATTTGCGTAGTCGCTTTTGGTTGCGGCGCGGGAACGAGTGACATGACCGTTCGCTAAGTGTGTCTGGCCGAACTGACTGCACGAGCGCAGCGCGGCCGCCACGGGAGCCGAAGCGGGGTCGTGCTATTGTAGGCATACGCCGCGTGGTGGCAGTGAGCTCCAGAGATAGGTATAGAGCGGCGGCCGGCGATATAAACGGAGAAGTCCCGTCCCGTATTTACTTTTTCTGGTTGTGTGCTGTAATTTTTCAAAGTGTTTCGTGGATTGTATGAATAATTTCATAGCATAATATCACCGGTGCGTAGAAACTTATAGTAGGTAAGTAATCATAATATATTACAATAAATCATCCGTAACGAATCAGTAAGACGTAATTTAACTTGATAAATAGCTGTTTCGGAAGCTGTGCAAAGAAATTTAGATTCTTTTGTTATATCATACTTAAATAAATTTCTTGTACTTATGCTAGGTAACTAATTATTCAATGTCTGAAGTCTGAACAAAGGATGTACGGGAAATAAAACTCCCAATGTAATCTTTTTTATTTCAGTTCTTGGAATCCAAGAAATTGTTAGAATGAGTGATGGGAGAAAGCGACTTAGTGGAGCTGAGTATAAAAATAAGGCCAAAATGAAAAAAGAAGAACATGAACAGATTATCCGTAAAACGATAAAAATTGACAGTTTTTTTAAAAGTGTAAGTGGAAGTAGTGTTGAAAGACCAAGTACTTCAACAACATGCACTGACACAATACAATCTGGAAAAGATGAACTGATTTGAACTCTGTGGCCCAACAACAGTCATCAACAACCATCTACTTTTGAAAAAACGGATATTTATGTTTTTGACATAGAGGTGGTAGAGGAATCATCAATAAGTATAACAATTGAAGATGCGTATCAGAATCAGACGTTAAGTAATGACCAAGTGCAAACAACAGCAAATCTAAACAAAGATCCAGCTTTATGGGAAATCAACGATACCTTAAGGGAGATTATCGCAAGGTACGGCTTCAATCAAAACAAGTCTTGTGACTTCTCTAAAAGTGGAAAAATATATGCTGATCAGCATCGTTTCTTGCCAGTGAGTATCTTCCAAAGAAAAATTAAAAATAATGAAGTGAATTACCGAAATTGGCTGGTTTATTCTGAAAGTAAAAGATCTGTATATTGCGGGCCCTGTTTGGCATTCTGTCCATTGGAGAATAAGACTCAGTTTGAGAACGAAGGATTTAATGACTGGAAAAATGCAGAACACCGAGTAGCTCAGCATGAAAACTCTGCACGTCATAAATCTAGTATCCTTAGTTTGAAAGTTATAAGCTAGGTTGATAGCCGGCCCACTCGATAATTTACTGCATGTCCAGATTGATGAAGAAATTACTTATTGGAGAAACGTTCTGAAGAGGGTTGTTGCCGTAGTGAAGCGACTGTGTTCAAGAGGCCTCGCTTTCAGAGGAAAAAATGAAAAGTTCGGTGATCCGCATAACGGAAATTATTGTATGATTTTGGAACTGTTAGCTGAGTTCGATCGTTTTTTTAGCCAGTCATATTGAACGATTTGGGAATCAAGGATCTGGAAGTACCAGTTACTTATCAAAGACAGTTTCCGATGAGTTTATTCTCTTGATGGGTCATAAAGTCTTAAAACACATTGGAGACGAGATAAGAAGGGCGAAATATTTTTTCTTAATCATCGATTCAACACCAGATATAGCACATGTGGACCAACTTACCCTCGTCATTAGATACGTTTCGGAAACAGGCGAACTGTGTGAAAGATTTCTCAAGTTTTTGCCCTCAGTGGGACATAAAGTTGAAGAAATGTTTTCTGCCATTATTTCGGAACTCAAAACACTGGGCATAAATATTGAAGACTGTCGTGGACAATCATATGATAATGCCGCGAACATGTCTGGTGTGTACAATGGCTTACAGGCTCAAATTCAAAGCCAAGCCCTTTTTGCTTTTTTCGTTCCTTGCTTTGCCCACTCTTTAAATTTAGTGGCAACTGCGGCTGCTGAATCTTGCACAGAAGTTTGTCGCTTCTTCATGTTGCTTCAAGAAATCTACGTTTTTTTTTTGTAAGTTCGACACAGCGCTGGCAAAAATTAATCACTGAAATCGGGAAAGGGAAAACGCTAAAGAGAGTAAATCTGACACGTTGGTCAGCTAGGGAGGACACATGTAGAATTTTGAGAGATTGTTGGCACGAAGTCCTTAAAACTTTTGAATCAATCAAGGATGATTGTACCGAAAAGCCTGTAACGCGAAACGAAGCGGCGGAAATACTTTTGAATTTAGAAAAACTGGAAACGGCGGTAATGGTTGTTGTGTGGAATGTTTTTCTGGAAAGAATAAACAAAGTGAATGTTCAAATTCAGGTTTCCACCGTAGATTTGATCACTGTTGCCTATCTTTACAAATCTCTTTGCAAGTTTTTCGTAGCTGAACGAGAAAATTTTAAGTATTTCGAACAAAAGGCGATGGAATTAAGCGCGTCGAAGCAGTATACAAAAGGCATGGAAAAAGACAACCGAAAAGGAAAAATAAATATGATGAGACACCCGATGAAGAAATGAAAGTGACTGCGAGTGATACTTTCAGGGTTAACACATTTCTCGTCCTCATTGATAAACTCATATCCGAATTAGAAAAACGGCAGGAGGCCTACAACAGGTTCAATGAAAAGTTTTCATTTCTTACCGAAACGAGTGAATTGTCATTGTCAACCCTTACGGAAAAAGCCCTTTTCTTGGAAGAAATGTATCCTAATGATTTAGAGATTGACTTAGTTCAAGAATGCATACATTTTCAATGCCACCTTTCTTCTGAAAGAATTTTGGTAATACCAGATTCTAGATCATTGAAAAGTCTACCTTCGTTCCTACGAAAACAGAATTTGCAAAACATTTATCCAAACTTGGATATAGCAGTTCGCATGGCTCTATGTACACCAGCGAAAAATTGTTCGGGTGAGAGAAGCTTTTCTTGCTTGAAACGGGTGAAAAATTATCTAAGATCTACCTTAAGCCAAGAAAAGCTAAACGCCTTAGCTCTTTTGTGCATAGAGTCAGAACTAATGAACAAGATTTCATACGACAATATAATTGATGATTTTGCCAATAGAAAATCGCGCAAAAAGGTATTGTAAAACTTTCATAACTTAATTAATTGAATTTTATAGACATCATCAGCCGAATTGTTACCAGATAATTGAATATTTTGTTTTTAAACTGTAAGTAAGCGCAATAAAAATTATTTAATTACGTTTACCGAATGTATATTATTGTATAAGTAGTATTGAGGCATGCCTTACCCCGCCTTATTAGTAGTACATGATTGAGCTTTTATTAGCTCAGAAATATACCCAAAAACTATTTTTTTGTGCAATATTAACTAAATCGTTGGGTTGTAAAAATAATCTAGAAACTGACACATCGATCCCCTAGTTCACAATCATACTAATTACGGGAAAATTGTAGTGTAATTAGGACGATAGTGCACAAATCATAAAGTTACAATTTCAAAAAAATTGTAATTAAAATGATTGTGAACTAGGGTATCCAATTGTAGAGGTCGGTAGGGGCGGCAAAATTTGAATAGCCTACTGGCGGCAAATGTGTAAATCCGCCACTGAGTAGAGAGGACAAAATTCAGAAAAACAGGCTTTTCCTAGTGTGAGATTGCTGTAGGCAAATGCCAGCTGGACAGGACCAGTTCTCTACGTGGCCATGAAGCAACCTTATTACCAGTGCATGTCAGTGGAATAAAACTCTCCAAATATTGACTGAATGAACTGTACTTGCCACAACACAAGTACACAACCACTATACAACACATTATGTAATAGTGTCACTAGGAGATACAAGATCAAGGCAGCAAAGTGCAAGAAGCTGAGTAAGTTATAATATATATGTCAACTGCATACTAAGCAAAGGAGTCACAAAGAATGAATAGGCCCCATGGACCAGCTTACAGCTGAGTGTGCACAACCGTCAAGGTTGTACCTTCGACAGGTCACCGCCACTCGCACAGTATTGTGCGCAAAACATAACAGTAAGAAAACAGCAAAATTTCACTACAATCCAAAATGTGAGTGTATATAATTTATTTACTTTAAAATAAAGGTGGTGATGAGATGAATAGTTTTTAATGGGTGAAATGCCACGATTGACATAATTAAATTGCACGTGAGACATAGCACAAATAAACATTACATACAAGATCAGACACATTACGGCACTGAAATATATTCACTATGAATTAATTCCAGAAAAATAACCATTTTCCTCCAAGGGCAAGGGCAAGATGTTAAACTATGCACCCACACATGCAGTGCATGTACTCTGAAACTTTGTTTGCTAAATTTTAGATTGGCTTGTACATCCTTATTTTTAAATGGATTAACTTAACGAGTTTTGCCAGTAAACCTAGGGCTTGGGGCTACATATTGTAAATACAAGAAAATCAATTTACAGTAAGCCAGGGTCTTTACCCTGGTGTTCATGAATTTTATTTTTATACTTAAACTACGAGTTGACTTTGTCGAACCCTGACTGATGCGGTTGGATGTGTTCCTTTATGTGCTTCCAAGAACACCCTCTTTACTCTGGGACGTGCAGAATGTGTTGCTGGTTGGGCTGCTCTGTTAGTGTGGGAGGTGAGTGCAGCATGAACAACAGTCTTGGAAAAGGGGAAGAGCAGGATTTTTTACCTTTTTTTATACTTTTGACCCAAAATAATGTACCAAACAAAATTATACACACTGCAAGAACTGTCCAAATACCAGAATAAAATTCGTTTAAGTTACATTATTTTGTAGTAGCTATTACAATAACAGGACTTATAGATAAGTATTTAAAAAAATTCTGTTCAAGAGCACCAAAAGCATAACTACTTATATGTACATGTACAACCCTTTTAAAAGGTTTTCTTGCTTAATAAGTTTACATATATTTGCACTTGGTCTATAAACACCAAAGTAATTTGACACACTTAAGAAGTTTTCCTGTTTAATAAGCCAACATTTTTCAGTCAGTTCAGAAACATCTTAAGAGTTTTTCTGTATTTGCAAAATACTGATTTCTTCATCTGTCATGGCTGTTGGCTATTTCTGGTTTCCATGCCTACATTTTCTGGTTGGTTTAATTAATATAGATACTGAATCAATTTGGTCTTTACCAAATTCAGCAAAAGTTTACTTTTTATTGGTACTGATGTGAAATTCTCCTTTGGTGTCCCCACAATAAAGGCAGATTCACAATCTCTTCATAACGAATGTAGGCACGCATGCACGTACATTTACTGTTGGCAGACATTCAACCAAAAATGTAACTATGCAAATCAATACTATTATTTTGTGTTTTGTTTTGCAGGCTTTGTGCAAAATATGGTACAATTTTGAAATATTGGCAAAAGAAAACAGAATTTTGTGTATTGATGACTTTACCTTAATTTTAGTTAAAAGACAAAAATTTATTATTAAATTGGACCTACTAATTGGTTGACATTTCAGGTGTACATACATATATGTTGAAAGTTAAGCTACTTTGTCACTCTTTTTTATGTATGTACATATGCTAAGTGTAAATGTAAATGGTTGCATGTATAAATGCAGTGTTCAACCTTTATTCATACGTACGTACGCTACTTGGAGGTTGTGAATCCATATTAATTGTATTTGCCATTCTGTAATAACATTTACGGCATGCAATTTTTCATAACTGTCTAAGAGAACTAGGGAGAAAATAAGTCAAATTTAATTTTATCTGATTATTTATTTTTCCAAAGTGACTACTTAAATCACATTTAGCAACTGAGTAAAATAGCAACAAGCTTTAAGTGTCCGACTTTGACCATGTGTTGCCAGACTACCTTCTGCAATTGTGGCCAGGAGAGGGTTCTTTGGATGTCCTTCAGGCAATTATGAATTAAAACAGAATTAAAACTGACCAAACAAATACTTTGTAAAACCAGTGGAAGATCAATAAAGCATCTACTGATTTATTGGTGACATTTCTAATTCAGATATGTAATTTTAAAACTTGGACCCAGAGGGGTTGGAGAGTGGTGGGTTTGAGAGACTTAGGTCTGCTGACCTCAATGTTATGTTGACTATTAATGGCCAACCCAACATGCTCCTACAAAAACACACCCTAAACTCTCCCTTGGCCTGTCGCACCATCCACTTAATAAAATATTTCCTCACTTTCTGCGTAAGGTGATCATACTTTAATTACTATAAGTAGTTTGAGCAGCTTGCTCTTGTTTACTTTTACCTATTATTGAATCCTCTGTGATCTCAGGGTGTTGCTGGTGTGGTAGTCTGGACTGCGCTCATAGTAAGATAGGAGATACAACTACAGTCCCTTGTAAAAACAGTGGTGACCTTAAGTTGTAGGCAAACTAGTGCTATCGTAATTTTACATATTGTACCGTGTAACGTTCGGCCGTTTCTCGTTAAGCCATATTTATAATATTGTAGCCGCACAGTTAGGTGCCATTTTGCAACGTTCGGCCATTTACACTGCCAATGTTACTTTTCCACAACTAGCTCATAGGTAGAAACACGAGACTCAGTACAATGTGAAACCGATTAATTAAAAAAAGAAGTTCCAGAGTATTTTGTTATATATATTTATTTAACTATGTAAGTTTCACAGTTCACAAACGAATTGCCGGTTTGCAGAGTACGAACCTCTCACAGATAAATATAAGAGTACAGAAACAGCGCCACAGTAGTTTACAGGTTATTAACGTCTCTAAACTTGCATCGAAATAAATATAATGCTGCTACCTCCCACACCGGCGAAGAAATAAAATTAATAAAGTCTAGTGGCCGATGTGGGGGTTAAGCGTCACGCCCGACGTGACCTAAACGAGCATTGTATGATGCTTCTGACGACAGACGAAACTGCTCAAAGTAAAGTGTCCTGAAGTGACGCCTCTAACGGCCCTCGCCGCCGACTGACTCTGAAGCACAGCTCCAACTGCTTGGAGGGCGACAGACAGACGCGTCTTTTGTTCTACCTCTCCCCCCCCTCCTGAGATAAGGGCCTTGCCACGCACACTCTCAACACGTTATCGACACTAAGCCGCAGGAACTAATCCTGCGCCGTCAACATAAACGAACTTCGCCGCCAACATAAATGAACCTTTCGTACAACGAAACTGCGCCGGAGGAACTAAAACTTGTCGATGCATTCAACATACAGATAACGAACTTCTCGTATAAAATTTGTACGATGCAGCTGGAAAGTTTCTAAATAATGCTGACGCTTACCAAAAAACCAAAGTTCGAAACGAAACTGTAAAACGGACTCCTGATAAAACATAAACAGCAGACGTCCGCTCGATAACCTACAAAAGCACACGTCTGCCAGATAAACAAACTATCAAAGGAAACAAGCCACCACAGCTTTAAACTTCAAACCTGATAAAAATATTACGAAGCTTTCCAAAGCTTAATACACACGAAAGAATTTTACACCCGTGACCCGAAAAATTAAGAATATTGCGTCATTACAACCGTAATAAATAGTGTCAGCTCACTGCAGCTCAAACTGTAACATGGAGTTCAAAAAACTACTGCTGTGGTCAGCTCATTGACCTATATTACCCAATATTGGCACAAACTTATTTATAGTTGATTTCCTTATACATTAGCTATGAATTTTCAAAATACATACTTTTATGAAGTTGAAACATGACAGCTGAAATGGTGGTGGAATTCAGCATTACTACAATAATTTTTGCATGCAAAATTAAAAACATTGCATGCATTTAAAAATCATGTACTATTGTTAGAACCTCCTCTTGCCTTCCTGGGATGGCTTTTTTACTTTTGGACTGTGGGGTGTACTTTGGGTCTTCTGTAGCATCTTCCCACATATTCCTTCCTGATTGTGATAAACCAGTCAATCATAGCCAAGTTTAATGGGATTATGTTCCTGCCTCCCTTACAGATACCTACACAGAGGCAGTTCTTTGGTTATGAATGTCACAACATGGAAACTGTAAAACATAGCAATGTAATTTTGCTTAATAAATAACTGTGTAACCAGTCCACAAATAAATTTTAATCCCATATAAAAAGTTTATCAAATAAGCAGCTTCCTGTGTCCTTGCACCATTTCATGTGAGACAGCAGAAATATTATTTCATTAACTTGTAAATGTAATGTAGGAACTGTTTATCAAAGTCTTAGAATTTTGCATTTTTAAACCTCAGGAGAATGAAATATGAGTGTGTCTGCATTTATAGTTTGTAACTTCTTCCACGGAATGCCTAAGACTACATAATTTTATCATGTCCAGTACAGTCATCATACAGATTCCTTAAAATACTTATTTACAACTCTGAGAAAAAGATTATGGGCATTATGAACTGGCAGAGTGTATTAATTAAAGATTTATACTTGCAAGATGTTGGTTTTGATCCTCTGACTAACCTGTCAGTATCTGTTTCATTGTTACCAATTTTGCTAATGTTTCACTTTTCATAATTTTGTTATAATTTCTATTTTGGTTTCAAAAGTGATCACTTTCCTTTTCTTTGATGGCATTTTTATGATGGTAAAATATAAATTATTTGAATGTTAATACGGTACAACATACACTTTTATGATAGTAAAATATTGTAATGACGCTGTATTATACATTTTCGGGACACGTGTTTCATTTTCTTTCGTTTTGCTAAGCTTCATAATATTTTTATCGGGTTTCAAAATTAAAATCTGTGGTGGTTCGTTTACTGTGATAGTTTGTTTATCGGGCATACTTTTGCCGTTTAACGTTTATCAGGCATCCGGCTGCCGTTTCAGAAAGTTGGAGTTTTTGTTAAGCATCAGCATTATATTAGAAACTTTCAGACTACGTCGACAAGTTTTGTACGAGAAGTTCATTTATCTTTATCTTGACAGCGCAGTTAAGCGGGCTACGCAGTTTCGATACCGTAGGAAGAGCGTGCGTGGCAGCCCATGCCAGGCCCTTATCTGAGGAGACACGTGTGCCTGTCACCATTGAAGCAGTTGTCATCCAGTACTCGTAGCAGTGATCAACCAGTGCTCACCTAGGCCGCGTCGGGCGTGACACATAACCCCCACACCGGCAAACTTGAACTTGCTAGATTATTTCCCCGCCGGTGTGGGAGGTCGCTGCATTTGTTTTCCTTCGGGCAAGTTTTTATAACATGAATAATTCGTAAACGACTGTGGCGCTGTTCTGCACTTGTCTGTTTATCTGAAACCTGTTCGTACCCGGCATACGTGAACACTATGTGAATTGTTGCATCTTGGATAATAAATAAAAGTAAAGACTAATAAACCGAAACTTGACTTTATTTTATATTTAATTGGCGTCCATTTTAAAGGGTCTCGTGTTCCTTCCTCTTGAGCTAGTCGAGTGGTAATTTATAGCCGAGTGGCAACTTCCAGTTGTCAATACCTTGACGTGCGGCATAACAAATATGGCGGCCTAACTGTGTGGCTGCAATATTATAAAGTTGGCTATAACTGTGCGGGTGTCACATTACAATATAAATTATATGAATGTTAATACGGTACAACATACACGTCCAAAACCCTTGACCATATTGTCATACAACTGAATAAAATAGTCAGTATTTTTCTACCCACCTGTGAACTATAGTGGCAGCAGGATAGGTCAGTAAAGTATGCTAATGGGAAAATCCAAAATGGTGTGAGTGCCCCGCTCTGATTTTTTGGTGGTAATTCCCGAGCTGCAGGTTGCAAAACAATACTAGCTTCGCAGGTATGAAACTTGCACCAGCACTACTATACTTGCACTTGCTGTATGTAACTTACAGTGTCAGGTTTATAGCTAGAGGTGTTTAAAAGTTGGTCATTTATAATCTGGGGATCGCACGTAGCTCAGGACACGGTGATCAACTGAACTCTTACACTGGGTACCTGCTTCTTCTTGGATGTTCTGCTGCTCATTGTTGAAGTATGTCCCACAAAGAACTCATGTGCTTGTGCATTTCCTGATAGCTAGAACAAGAACAGTGTGTTGGTGAAGCATGGTCTTCACAAAAACTTACCCCCAGGTGCAGAAGTTCTCACTGTGCTGACCTACTGCCCGGAAAGCCCCCTTCAGCTCTGTACTGTTTCTAGCTCTTGACACTGTTCCGACTAAGAGGGCTCGTTCTGGGATTCAGGGCAAAAGGAGGGGCTGGTAACTTAAAGTGTGGTGTTCATAGGAGAAGGTTACAGAACTTGTATCTGGCTCCACTGGTGCCAAGGGATCCTTGTTAGCTTTTTTTCCTTCTCTGTGTCAGTGTACCACCACCAGGCAGACTTTCTACCAGAGTACCAGTAACACAAGCACTAAAGGACCTTCAGGTCAGTTCCTTACATTTCCCATTGCGAGAGAGAATCCCAGCCTGCCAATATTTAAGCTAGTGATGGACCCATATCACCATCACAAGACTAATGCTATGAACTGCGACTTCAGTTCTTACAGTCCACCACATACCCTTCATAAAAAATAACTCCAGTGAGGGATCAACTCCATGCAGGTTCCATTATTCCTCTGGCTTGGATTACCCCCAGTATTTTCACTATCAATAAAGGTGATTAGTAAGTTTTGTTGCAACTGTCCAATGACTGTGGCGTAGTACCATAAAGAGCTCTTTATTGGGCAGTTTAAAGGCATGCCAGCCAATAGTCTCACAGATACAACTCACACTTATTACTCCCTTTACACAGGCCCTACTTCTTGCTTAATGGGCTGCCACAAATTCCCTGACTAACTGCCCAGAATTTACCCAGTCCTGCAAACTTATCAGCAGTCTGCAGGATGGCCAAGTTTTTTTGGTCACTAACTATGTTTGCTTGAGATCAGCAAAAGAATGAGTGAAATAGACAGATCTTAAGGGCTGCCCATTCTCTACGTACCTATGCAGAAGAGGTGTTATGGAAAGTGGAGTGGAAAATTGAGTGCACTGGGAATTGTTCTTCAGTCCTCATTTACTGCTCATGTTTCTTTCTTGTCACAAAAGCTGACTGACCAACTGACATCACACTGGAGCAGGGTATCTAGTGACTGAGGAAAATGAAAAAATTTGAAATTGTACAGGAATTTTATTGAGTGGGAAAATGTGGGAACAGTAAGTGATTTATGTTAAATTCCTACAAATTATTGGCTAAACAATATCTTATCAGATGCAATGAGAGGTTCTTTCAAAATGCTAAAACAACACTATATAGCGCATGCCAGTTTTACACAACGTGCGAGACTGTAAAGTTTGTATAGTTTCTTTGAAAATGTGAAATAAATTACTGCCTATGGCAGTACGTGGTAAATACAGGAAACTGGCATGTAAGTTGACATGGAATTTATTTTTAGCAATGTTTGATTGCAATACAGTTACACTAAAATGTGATCTTCATGTGTAACAAACAAAGACTTTAAAATAATGTATGTACTGAGCATCCTTTGTTTGTTTTACTTGTAAAGCATGTTTGCTTAAAGTAGTTGTTACAGCAGCAGAGTTTTGCATCTTACATTTGTGAAGATACTAAAAATTTGTAATTTAGAAGTATTGTAACTTTTCACTAGAATGGTGTTAAATGCATAAATACAGGTACTTATCAACAAACAGAGGTTATAAGAAAAAAAAAGAGAGAATGTAATCAATGTATGTAATAAGACAGGTTTCTCTCACATCAGCAGTGTTGGTGGCAAAAGAGAGATAATGCATAAGGATGAATAAGTTATGTCACTAACTTAGGAAGGTGAGGTGAAAAGTAGGATGTACAGAAAGTTTAGGATAAGAAAGAAGGATAGGCCTATAGCTAAGGGTATAGGCGGATTGAAAAGTAGCAAGGCAGTAGGTCCAGATGGTATAGGGAATGGAGCCATAAAGTTTGGTGGAAGAGAGCTGTGCAGATCTTGGAGGGTTATTTAGAAGATCTTTGGAGGAAGGCCAGTTTTCACAGGGCTTGAAGGAGGCACTGGTGGCTCCGGTATACAAATTAAATGAGTAAAGGGGAAATCCTGGCCGTTATAGGCCTGTGAGTCTCACACTGAGTACAGGAAAGGTGATGGAGAGGTTTGTATTACAATATGTGGTAGAGGTTATGAATTAAAGAAACTGGCTGCAGGAGTACCAACATGATTTTAGGGCAGGTTACTCATGTGAGATGTAACTGGCTGGACTGTTGGAGAATTTGGTTCGGCAGTAGATGAGGGGAAGCACTGAAAATAATGTAATAAGTTGTTTTAATGAATATTTCAATGAACAAAACCTACAAAATGACACAAATAAAATGACAGAAAGGATATTTTCAGTCCAAATTATTATCATGTCTAGTCTTCATCTTCTGCTTCTCTCTCAGACGTTATCGTTGGCAAACTCAGTATCTTCTCATAAAACACCCTCTTCTCTCAACAGAATATATATAACAATTTCCTGGCTGCATCTCATTTCATTTCATCAAGTGTTACCCTTCCTTTTTATTCAAGGCTCTTCACTTACCTTAATGAGTACCATTTTATTTACACGTGTTTTTTATCTTAACATAGTTATTCATACCACACTAATAAGCCAGACTAGTTTAGGCTTCGAAACTTAAAAAAAAAAATAAAATGTAAGGAAAAACACGCACTGTATTTATACTATTTATTCTTACAGATCCAGATAAAGTGATGGCTACTGAAAGTAAAAGAAGAAAGGAGTTTGTTGCACCTCTGCTGCCAGCGATGCTGGTCAAAGAGAAAGTGAAAAGTAAGTTATTTCTGATTGTACTTTANAGTTTGTTGCACCTCTGCTGCCAGCGATGCTGGTCAAAGAGAAAGTGAAAAGTAAGTTATTTCTGATTGTACTTTAAATTTTCATTAAGCATCAAAGCTGATGAAGTAATAGATATATGTACTCATCCTTATAAAAGATGTATGTTTGCAATTGGCAAATCTGNAGCATCAAAGCTGATGAAGTAATAGATATATGTACTCATCCTTATAAAAGATGTATGTTTGCAATTGGCAAATCTGTTAAGTTCTACTTCGGCTATCTCTGGAAGTGTGTAGTATCAGCTCAAGTTGAAATTAAATTACAACACATCAATAATGAGTTTTGAATATTTTACCTTTGTTATAAGTCAAGAGAACTACGGTACTTATTTTTAATGTTGAGGTACAGCCATTTACACAGTCTATTCTTAAAGTTACATAGAGCACCATTCTCATAACTGAGAAAAAAGTTCAGAACTTGCATTGTTAGAAGAGATACACAAAAATATCTGGAGGAAAGTGTCTATATTCAGATAATTAGTGATTAGGCACTTGCTTCTAATAGTTTTAGTAAATTCCCAGGAACTCCTGGGAAGGACACAAACTTCGATTAATTCATTATCCACATCATTGAGATATGCTTCAACAGCTTTCCTGACATTTTCTCTAATATCATAAAGTGTCATCAAAGATAATTGAATAAGAAAGCTAAATCTTAAGTAGAAATTTGAATATACAGATATTCTGCATGAAAACTCCACAACCAGTATATCAATGATAAACAAAAATGTGTTTATCTTGATATCTTTCCTGCAGTCAAAAATTGTGCCACTGTCTCTATTGATCTTGATCTCATCACATTGCTGTTCCTCCTTTTGACTCTTTTTCTTTCATCTTCATACTCTACACATCCAAATATATTTTTTCCCTTTCACATTCATAAAAGTCAAATGTATNTCTTTTTCTTTCATCTTCATACTCTACACATCCAAATATATTTTTTCCCTTTCACATTCATAAAAGTCAAATGTATCAGAGCTCTTCCACATAACTCTTTAGTGAATGACTATGTCNTACAGATATTCTGCATGAAAACTCCACAACCAGTATATCAATGATAAACAAAAATGTGTTTATCTTGATATCTTTACTGCAGTCAAAAATTGTGCCACTGTCTCTATTGATCTCATCACACTGCTGTCTTCTCCTTTTGCTTCTTTTTCTTTCATCTTCATACTCTACACATCCAAATATTTTTTTTCCCTTTCACATTCATAAAAGTCAAATGTATCAGAGCTCTTCCACATAACTCTTTAGTGAATGACTATGTCATTCAAATTAGTAGTAATATTTTGAAGACCCTTGCTCACTTTATCAAAGTGCTCCAGAATCTCAGTCCAAAATTTGGTTATTGTCTCGTTCTCCAACGTAACAAATATAGCACACAAACCTTCAGTCTCAGCTCGTGTTGCCGGTTTTTCACAAGTGTTGTTGGCAATTTTTGTGGCAGCTAAATGAAAAGCATGGTAGGATGTTGTCAGTGCTCTGCATGCATCATGTAATGCAGACCACCATGTTGTTGACAAAGACTTTGGCAGTAACTTGATATCAGCATTACTTGTTAATTTCACTTTGGAGAATTTCCCATCTGCCTGTCGACTCACTGAAGAAAACATACAGGATGAGTATAAAAGAATACCCCTACTTTAAAGGTCTATAATATCAAAACTAAACAACCTACAACCTTAATTGACCAATCAAATGAACCGTGGAACCGTGAAGTTTGTTTACCATACATTCATCAATGTTCAATGTGACCACCACGAGCCGCCCAAACAACATCTACACAATAATCAAATTCGTTCCACGCTTGTCAGCATGTCCGGTGTTACGGTTTGGATGGTGTTCGTAACACTCGGTTTGAGGTGGTGAGGGGGTAGCGAGATCGCATTCGACACGTCAATGTGAAGGGGATGGTCTGATGTTTCCTTTATGGTGCGCCACCCCATTGGCACCTAGCTGTTCGCGGATACCTGAACGAGATGTTGCTGCAATGCTGGATAGGTTGAGGAGCAGCTGGTGACCAGTCTCTTCATTACTGGCCCCCAAAAAGCCCAGATCTTACCCCGTGCGATTTTTTTCAGTGGGGGTACATAAAGGATCAAGTATTTCATCCACCATTGACAACCTCAAAACGAGAATTACGTACGCCATCCTAACTGTAACAGCGGACATGCTGACAAGAGTGTGGAACGAGTTTNAGGAGCAGCTGGTGACCAGTCTCTTCATTACTGGCCCCCAAAAAGCCCAGATCTTACCCCGTGCGATTTTTTTCAATGGGGGTACATAAAGGATCAAGTATTTCATCCACCATTGACAACCTCAAAACGAGAATTACGTACGCCATCCTAACTGTAACAGCGGACATGCTGACAAGAGTGTGGAACGAGTTTGATTAGTGCGTAGATGTCGTTCGGGCGGCTCGTGGTGGTCACAGTGAACATTTATGAATATATGGTATACAAACTTCATGGTTCGACGGTTTATTTGATTGGTCAATCAAGGTTGTAGGTTGTTAGGTTTTAATAATAGAGACCTCAAATTTAGGGTATTTTTTTATACTCAACCTGTACACCTGCTGCACGAACATATAATAAGCAGTCATTTTTAAGCAACATGAAGCAACTGACGCTCCTACTAGATTCGAAGAACGTGTTGCGTGTGGCATGAAAAGTACCAGCAGATTATGCAATTTTATTTTGGCTTGTAGTCCACCGTAAGCACCTGCCATGTTACAAGCTTTGTCATAAGACTGCTTTGCAGTCTTCAATGTCAATTTTATAATCTGAAAGAACTTTCAGTACAGTTATTTCTAAACTGTGAGCATTGTGGCCAGTCTGGGGTATAAACATGACAAATATTTCTACAGGGTCGCCACTCTCTAAAACTATTTGTACAATGAATCTACAGAATTGAGTAATATTTACTGGCCTTCAGTTCAGCAAATATTTTATTCTCTACATGTTGTAGCATTAACTGAATGGATTTATTACATATGTTTTTAGACAAGTAACTAACATGGCCTTCTTATGGGTTACTGTAAGTCACTAAATGAGTCTTTAAAAAAAGGATCATATTCTGAAATCAAATCCAGAAGTCTGTGGAAGTTCCCGTTGTCGTTTGAGCCAACAGTTTCATTGGACCCTCGAAAAGCTAATACCCTCTTCCCAACAAATTTGATAATGCTTATGACTCTATACAAAATCTGTTTCCAGTTAGAAGCACCTTTCAACTATTGCTCATGAAGCTTAGAATCTACTTTACTGAACATTTTTTCTCTAGAGGCATAAGTTTTCACATTATTTCTATGCTAATGGCTTCGCTCATGTTCACTGATACAATTTTCATTTTTCCAATTATTGAATTCTGTACAAGACATACCCAAATTTTTGTTTTCAGTTCCAAAAAAAATGTTTACAAGGAATGAAAAAAAATATTACCTTGACTTTCTATACATCGTAGCCATACCCTATCCATAGTATCACTATTTTTTAATGTTGTGAAAAACAATGCCTTGGTAGGTGATCTTGAAACTGTTCCATACACACCCTTAGTTTTTGAAATCCAGTTCATTTTGATTATGTTGAGTGGGAATGTTCCTGATAATAAGATCTATATTTTCTTCATTTCAGGGAGGTCATTTAGCTTGGTCTGAGAAGCCAACTTCAGTAAGGTTACCTCATTCAGAAACACATATAGACGTCGATTCTGCAGTTAATGGTGATGATTTCTACTCCCGGAAACTGGGGAACTAGAGCTCGCAGTCTCAACAATACCAACTATGCTTTCATCTAGTGGCTCAGAATCCTCAGCGAAAGGTTGAGGATTAGTCAGTGGTTTAAAAAATATGTCCAATTTCGGCATCTGGTTCAAAACCACAGAAAAGTCTTTATCCGTCTGTTTTTTTTTTCCCAACACTGTTTGCCACTCAACTTGCTATATCTCATCCTAGTAAAATACTGAGAAAAAAAAACCATAAATGACCCTAGTATTTACTCCATGCACATGCACACACACACACACCTTTAACAAACTCATGCCACAGGTTGCACATTTTATCAGCATGCCTCCTGGAAACTACTGTGAAACTGAAATAACATCTCAGTCAGGATGATTGCTGCTGCTGTACATGGTGTTTATTTACACTACCTGGCAATTTGCTACTGACACCAGTGCCAAACATTCTTTTCCTTTTTTTTGTTCTTCCTGCCCAGACTCTACACACAGGAATCAGGTTACAACTGATAAACCCAGCCTGGCTGTTGGCAGATAAGCAGGTGTTCACTGTAAGCAACAGGGGAGGTAAACAACCACAGATAAACTATAGCTGCTCTGGTGCTGGCTGCTGTGTTTGATAACTGGAGTTTCGCCCAGCATAGGCGATCCGATGGGGCTCTACTGAATGTGGCATGCCTCAAATAAAAATTAGTCACAGGCCACATCTGCAAAATTTTATTAAAATCGAACAATTACAAAAAGTGAAATTTTAAAAAGGGCATGGTTCCAACAAGAGCCCCTTTAAAACAGGCACCCCTGGGCAATTGCCCCGTTTGTCCCTTATGTTAAGACGGCCCTGGGTGAAATAATTTAAAAGTAGTTACTAAGAGCACACACAAGCATTTTACCAATACCATTTATAATTTATAAAAATGTATAAAACTGAGTTTCAGAAAAGGTTTTGGAAGAGCTACAGAAACATACACACATATCTTTGTGATAAACAATAAAAAAAAAAGCTGGTGCATACATGAAAACTAATTTCAGAGGGAACAAAAATTATTTTTTTTCTGATTGCAGGGTAATAATGCAACTTATTTATTTCAAATACAATAGAAAATGTTACAATAATTATCTGATACTATTGCAGAAAAACATGACTAAGCTGCATTTTGAAGATAAAAATGATTATAACTTTTTTTTTGCTAATTAGACAAAACCATTTGGGTTCACTTCATGGTAACACTGCTTTAAGTAATGCTACATTGTGTAAGTTCATTTACATTTTAATTGTAAATTACTTTGGTTAGGTTTTCTATCAAGATATATAAGAAATGAGCCAGTTAAGACCATCACTTGTGAAAGTTATTTGTCTCCAACTAGGGCCTGCAGAAATGCACAAGTTACAATCAGGTCACTCATGTAAGCAAAAATGTAAAATGCTGTACCAGACAAACATGAGTAGCTCAGAACTAACCTAACGTTTCAGTTGACATCCATGAAGCTTATATTATCACTTGACTGTTGCAACTGCAACTCACCCGCTTGCATCATCTCAGCAGTGCTTGCCTGTAATGNAAGCTTATATTATCACTTGACTGTTGCAACTGCAACTCACCCGCTTGCATCATCTCAGCAGTGCTTGCCTGTAATGCACTTCAGTGCTTGCCTTGGTGAACCCTTTTCACTCCAAATCTCAGTCTCAACTCATTCTTGAATAAGACTCATACAGCTCACATCTCCAGCCTGCTTCTAACATTTAAAATTAACAAAGCTCTCCAACCTACAAATCACAACACTGACATTCCCATGGGCGGAAAGAAAATACAACCAACTGTATAAATTTGTCCCAAGATGTTCAAAGTTAATTCTTATTGTGCAAGCCAGAGTAATGGAAAAGAGGCTAGCACCTTCAGTATTTAACAGGTAGAAGCATACCCAGTCAGAAGGTGAGCAGGAAGGCAGCTAGGTGCAATCTACCCAAGGAGGGGTGTATCCAGAAGGGGAGTTACAGGAGACAGACATGACCCCCCAAACACTTCATAATGACTTGCAACTTATCATGTCAATGTTTTAAAACAGAAATGAAATATTATTTAAAACACTGTGATTTTATTTAACTTATTTCATATTGTTTCTTAAAATTATGATGAAACAGTGGCACCCTCCCATGCCACATATCATAACCTACACCTGCACAATGGGGACGTAACCCCCCCCCCAGCTAAAAAATGTATGTCTGATCCTATACCCAAGCCTTTAAAGTTAGATTCTGTGAAAGTAGGAAATTTTTTTTGAAAATCCTGCATTATTTTTGGTACCTACAAGCTACTACTGATTGTAATGTACCATATTGGTCAAATTCTACTTGGCCTCACCATGCTGCTCAGCAAAGGTGTGGCTAGTGCTGGTCAGTGTTCTGGTAATGCGTGATCTCATTCCAAGGACCCAGGTGTTAATACCTTAATTTAACTGGCTATGGCTAGCACAAATGTATCTNTAATGCGTGATCTCATTCCAAGGACCCAGGTGTTAATACCTTAATTTAACTGGCTATGGCTAGCACAAATGTATCTGCAATGTTTCTTTCAAAAATTCTGGTGCCCATCTTCCTCTAGTATAATGAATTCAACAAATAAAAAAATAGTGTGAGCCTTGCTCTATTTATTGTGTGCATGGGAGTTGNTTCCTCTAGTATAATGAATTCAACAAATAAAAAAATAGTGTGAGCCTTGCTCTATTTATTGTGTGCATGGGAGTTGTAAGCCACAGGGGAGAACATAAAACCCTTTCCTTAACATGTGGTCCTCTGAATAGCTCGACCAACCACTGATCACGCCTATTCTACTCAGCCACCCTGGACAAACACAGAGGGAAGTGCTTTGGGCAGTCTGCATTTTGTTGTGCGCAGGTCATTAGAGAGGGACAATAAACCAGCCTTCATAAGTATGGAAGTGCCATCAGTCAAGCAGGCACTGGTGCAAACTTTTCCTTCAGGTAATCTGCATGATGACTTGACACTGTAACAACCCTGATGCATCAAGGCAGCCTAAAGTGACTGCCTTATACAGTGAACTCTCAATGTACCAAAAATGCATGTACCGATAAACTGTAACCACCATTAATTTTCAGTGGTCCCGACAAAATTCCTATATAAATAATGATAGAATTACCCACTTTTATTGTTTATCTGATATTGCATCAATAAAATTATCTCTCAGTGGCAGGACCTAGTCAAAAGCCACAAGAGGAAGCAGGTCCATCTCAAACTGAAAAACTTTGAAAATGAAGGTGCAAAATTATCCAGCCTGCATCATGTGAAATCATCCAACAAAGAAGAAGNAAACTGAAAAACTTTGAAAATGAAGGTGCAAAATTATCCAGCCTGCATCATGTGAAATCATCCAACAAAGAAGAAGATCACTACAATAAACATTGGGAACAGAAATACAGTTGGCTGATGTACAATAAAGAAAAAAGGGATGTTCATAACTGTTCCATTCACATCATTCATGAAAGCTTTAGGGAAAAATGGAAAATTTGAGAAGCATGAACATTCTAGAAATGGAGAACCTCAGAAGGCAGGCTATGAAGAAACCCATTCATGCTCAAATTATTCAACAGAATGAAAGTGAAAGAGACATAAATAGAAAAGGCTTGAAAATACTTTTGCAAGGCTTGTACTTTTTGGTAAAGAAAGAAGTAGCTCACACTACTATATATGAGTGTTTGATTGAAAGTATTCTTGACAAACTTAAAAACAATTTTAGTACATGGAGAAATGCTTTGAGTGATCGATCGAATTATAGCAGCAAGGATACAGCCTGTGAGCTACTGGTCTGTATGGGTAAAGTTTTGAAAGATGAATTGAAGAAAACGTTAAAAAANTGCCTCAGAGAAAAATGTCTGAAAGATGAAATAAACACTGCATGGTGAGAGCAAGGTAGCTAGCTAGTCGAACTATAACATCCTCTTGTATTTTCCATTGTTAATATGTCATCTAGTCTCTATATAAGCCAAGATAGTGCAAATAGGAACTAGATAAATGATTGCAACTATGACAGAAATTGATGCTTCAACCACACAAGTGCTCAAAATGCCCAGAATACATGTGGTAACAGAACAGCATAGAATAAAAGAATAAATAAATGCACTAAGCAGCCTCCTGCATGTGCTTAAGTAACTCCTGGTAGGACTGGGCTACGAACAGTACAGTGGGACAAGGGTACACATAGATAACAACCAGGCCAACAAGTATGGGACATAATCCAATGTGGTACCACCAGGCTGCACGCTTGTCTCACCTGCATCAGACTTCTGTTGCTCTTCTTGCCTAGTGACATCACTAATGCTGGCCAACTGAATGTTACACATTTTCACTCACGACAATTTCAGTTTCGGTAAAATTTTACTTGAGGGGCTTTCCTGAAAATAAGAAAAAAAACTCCAGAAAGTGGTATATTTCGACTCTACTAATAACGTAGAACACGAATATATTGGGGGCATGGCTTTAAAATAAGTACAACATATTTTAAAAAATTGAACAAGTTTGTGAGGTGACTGTTTCTGACAGTTTGTTTACGTTTTGAACGAAACGTTTTATGCCAACAAAAGTTGTTTAAATGAATTCAGCATAGCTTACCTAGTTGATATTGAAGCGGCCGTACTGTTAAAATAAGTACAACATATTAAAAATACTCGCTACATGTACGAGTAACTGATGTTTACGTTGACTAACGTGTGCCGCCATTATTAATGGCTACGCAGTGCAGATTTCACGCAATCTACCGGCGTCCGGCCTTACGTTAGTATGCATGCAGGCAGCGGTCGTGGTCAGTTCGATGGTGCTTCGTTCGTGATTTAAGACGGAAAAAAAGCAAGCAAGACTACGTTTCTGCGTTATATTAGCCTATTAACGAGTGCTTCTGTATATATATTCGGCTGTAAATGAGTGTTTCAGTGCGTTATATTCGCGTATGTGGTGCTTCGTGAAAACTGTGATTTCATCTAGTAATCTGACGTTGAATGGGCCATTGACAAGAGTATGTACAACCCGCCTACATTGGTGAGTGCATTTATATTATTTGTGNGAGAGCAAGGTAGCTAGCTAGTCGAACTATAACATCCTCTTGTATTTTCCATTGTTAATATGTCATCTAGTCTCTCTCTTCAGCTATATAAGCCAAGATAGTGCAAATAGGAACTAGATAAATGATTGCAACTATGACAGAAATTGACGCTTCAACCACAAAAGTGCTCAAAATGCCCAGAATACATGTGGTAACAGAACAGCATAGAATAAAAGAATAAATAAATGCACTAAGCAGCCTCCTGCATGTGCTTAAGTAACTCCTGGTAGGACTGGGCTACGAACAGTACAGTGGGACAAGGGTACACATAGATAACAACCAGGCCAACAAGTATGGGACATAATCCAATGTGGTACCACCAGGCTGCACGCTTGTCTCACCTGCATCAGACCTCTGTTGCTCTCCTTGCCTAGTGATGTCACTAATGCTGGCCAACTGAATGTTACACATTTTCACTCACTACAATTTCAGTTTCCACATTTATGATAAGTACGTGTTTCAAAACTACTTTAAAGTAGGCTAATATAATCCACCAGAATATTCCCAAACTGATGTTGATACTATCAAATGTGATATGTTAGTACCCAACAGTTAATTCAGCGTATAAATTCTCACTACAAAAACATGTCAGTTACAGTTTAAGAACTGCAAATATGTGCAATTTTTGATGGCAACAGGGAATGTTGGAACTATGCTCTACTATTTTCTCAATAAACAGAGTTGCTGTACAAACTACAATCTTACGAGGTACTATGGTTGCCGAGAATAACTTTGTAAAATCGCTACACTTGTAAAGTCAAAACACAACAATTTTGACCCATAAAAATCCAAAAACTGTATTTCAAGTGTTTTTATGAAGTCCGTGTTTAATATTTAATAATCTCTAATGTAAAACAAACATAAATTTTAAATGAAACATTTAATTTATTTAATAGGCAGATGATATATCTCAGAGGAAAACAAATCTCCCCTTGTCACCAAAGTTGTTCAAACTCAGGCAGCACAGATATTTTATCAAGCACAAAGTCCATTTTCAGTGGTTTTGTGCTGGAAAATCAGACCATTTATTGTTGAAATATGAATTTATTTCAATCAATACAAGTCTTTTGAAACTGATATCCTGGAAGTTGCCTAATAATGTGTAAGCACAGAGCCCGAGCACCACGTAATTAACGGCAAGCCCAAATGGAATCTTACGGGAATATCAGAGGATGTGGTTTGAATTATTAATTATTGAAGATCGTAAATAAACAAATCTTAATGATTGTATTTATTTTCCTTTGTCTCAAAAAAGCAAACTTTTTAAAATGAAATATTAGTCTCACATGTACCAACATACATTCAAACATCCGGCATTTGAAGGGATACGCTTTGGCTGCCCTCGGGTGATACTCAACATGGCCAAGCATGACCACATTTCATCCCCTTACATGACTGGCTAGGGTGGGAGAAGGTTGCCTAGCAACCAGCGTGGCGAACTCATGCCCTTCCTCTCGTGGTCAACTGGGTAGGGGTAAAGGGTATCTGTGGAGGAGTGGTCACTGTGTCACCTTAAGCTGCAGCTCATCTGGCCCAAGTTGCTTCAGCGTGTCCCCTCCTCTTACTAACCAATGCATGTTGCATTAAGATAATGGTTGCTCTAAACTACCTCGGCTGCAATTTTTAACCAGTTTTCACCGAGTTTTTTTAAATTTTCATATTGTTGCATACAAATGAACGTCAACGACATTATAACACCAATATTTTATCAATATAAATTACATATTTAATAGATTTTGATTGAAACTTCTCGCATTTCTACTAAGGTTTTTCTATTTTTCTTCAACTATTGGAATTTTTTGACAATTCCTGAACACTGTAAAATTTTTATCCTCAAAAATCTGTACTTTTAAAATTGAGGGGCTATTATAGACCACCACATTAAAACACTCAAATTTTCTATTTCTTTACTCTGTAGTGGTTCAAATTTTTACACATTTAAATTTAGTAAAAACCATTAATAGAAAAATTAATTTTTTTGTTACAGGAAAACCTACTGCTGCAAGCTCACCCCAAAAGCTGAAAAAATTACGAATGACCAAATGTTGTGAGCCTGAAAAGTCAGTAAATGATGCTGATTCTACCATACATTTTTCCAGCTTATCCCAACCCCTTGCCATTGCAAAGAAAGTTAAGAGCAAAGTTATTAAATCTGATAAAAAAAATTCTGTCACAAGAGCACAGGTATCAGCTCTGCTTGAAGTAAATTTATCAAATAAAAATGATCCAGAAAGTAGCATAAGTAATAAAACTGAAAGCGGATTAGAAATGCCAGCTCTGCTTGAAGTAAATGAAGTAAATTTATCAAATAAAAATGATCATGAAAGTAGCATAAGTAATAAAACTGAAAGCGGATTAGAAAATCCCATTGATATGGATGCTGCTAGTTCTTCAGATTTATTACAGTATGCTAGTTCACCTAAAGATGAATTTTCAAAATGTGGTGATAAAACTTGTACCTCACACGAATTGATGAAAGAAAAGGTGGTAAATGGTAAGGTCTCACTTGACCTAGGAAATGCAAACAACATTGCACAAAATGANAATTGATGAAAGAAAAGGTGGTAAATGGTAAGGTCTCACTTGACCTAGGAAATGCAAACAACATTGCACAAAATGAAAATAAATCTGTAGAGTTTACTGTTGAGACTACAATCTCCAATGAAATAATATGTGATGTAAATGAGCAATCTGCAGAAGTGAAACTGGGAAATTACCATATAGACTCATTACAGTGTACTGAAAATCTCTTGAGTGAGCATGATATTAGACAATGTAATGGAAATATTCAACAAGGAACCCCAAAAAAACTAAATATTGCTATTGATCCTATTACAAATACAAGCACTATTTTGCAGTCATCACAAACTGAAATTTGTAATCAAGCCAAATTCGAAAAAAAGGCTACTCCACAAAAAAAATTGTCCCAGTCATTTCTTGATATATTAAACACAGTCTGCACTACCAAACAAGACTGCTTGGTTGTAACAACAGAACACAATGCAAACAACAATATAAATTCTGAAGATGGTATTAATAAATTGCTGACTAAACTTGGCAGTCAAGAAGAATTAAAGATGCAAAATAGAAATACCAAGCAGAATGCTTCATCAGAAACACATGAAAGTTATGTCAAGGAAGAAACTTCTGATGGCGAATTTTCTGACATAGTTGGAAATTCTCAAGATGATGGTACATACCCAACTTTACAACTTACTATAAACAATAGTCTCAAAGCACACGACAATCAAANAATTCTCAAGATGATGGTACATACCCAACTTTACAACTTACTATAAACAATAGTCTCAAAGCACACGACAATCAAAATACATTTAAAGTTGATATACCACAAATATGCTCTAGTGAGTTGTCCTGTACACAAACCACATTCTTAGTATCACCAAATAAAATAAAACAGATGACAAAAGGCAATAATGCTAACAAAAATGTATCAGTTGTTGCTGAAAACAACTGCAACACAGAAGATAGTGTTTGTGAAGACAATAATTTTAGTTGCAATTTTAGTCACCTTCTCCTGAAGCAAGAAATAGAACTACAAGATGAAACATCTACACTGGATTGCAATCAAGATGATAAAAATGAAGTATTACCTGATAGAAACCTAAAAGATGAAACACAACAAAATGGGAAGGATAATAAAAATGAACTAATACCTGAGAGGAAACTAAAAGATGAAACAAAAGAAAATGATGATATGGATGGTAAAAATGAGCTAATACTTGATAGAAAACTAAATGATGAAAAACCACAAAAATGTGATAACGATGAACAGGAAAAATTTCAACAGAAGCCAATTCAATGGGAACATGAGACATTTTTCAAAGAAGTAAACATCTCAGATGTTGCAAATGCAGAACAGCCTGGATGCAAAACCCAAACTAAATCAGAAATCTGTGCAACAGACACTGTTCAACAAAACATTGTTTTAGAATCAATTGCTACAACCTCCAGCTTAGTTGCAAACTTAGATGATGACTTAGAAATAAGTACATCACAGT
Source organism: Clitarchus hookeri (assembly GCA_002778355.1). Taxonomy (NCBI): domain Eukaryota; kingdom Metazoa; phylum Arthropoda; class Insecta; order Phasmatodea; family Phasmatidae; genus Clitarchus; species Clitarchus hookeri. The sequence continues at coordinate 295,594 of NQII01000089.1, forward strand.
TGCTAGAGCTGGAAAATGAATTTAGCAGTATGGCAACACAACGTCACAATCCTGAACTGTGCCAAAGTGAACCCACCACTGCAATACGCTCGTTACTTCCCAGACAGATACGTGCTCCAACAGTAGACTGGACACAGAGAGCACAGCATAACCGCCAGAGACTTCAATCCATCATACAGGATATTTGCAAGCTAAAGTAAGTTCTGTAATTCACATACACAACTTTATACATTTCCTCTGCTTATTTTCCAGTTATTTTCACAAGGTGGCTACAGAAGTGTCTCATTCCTCCCATTGTACTTTTATATACATTATACGCTACACTGCACAAAGAATTGTGAAAAACAATGCAGTACATACGANACCCACCACTGCAATACGCTCGTTACTTCCCAGACAGATACGTGCTCCAACAGTAGACTGGACACAGAGAGCACAACATAACCGCCAGAGACTTCAATCCATCATACAGGATATTTGCAAGCTAAAGTAAGTTCTGTAATTCACATACACAACTTTATACATTTCCTCTGCTTATTTTCCAGTTATTTTCACAAGGTGGCTACAGAAGTGTCTCACTCCTCCCATTGTACTTTTATATACATTATACGCTACACTGCACAAAGAATTGTGAAAAACAATGCAGTACATACGAAAATTACACTGGTAACAGTACATTTACAAATTTTGAACATTTAGGGAAAAAAAAGTTTACCATGACAAATACACATGGAGGGTTGGAGGAAGGGGGGGGGGGAGAGAGAGCTTTGTTACAAATGCACACATGACAAAATGTTTCTTTAAAGTAAAGTTTTTATTTTTCATGTGTATTTTAATTTCTCTGTGAATTTCACTTAAAGCAGCAAAACAAAAGTTGTACTACTACTTAGCTAGCTAGCACTGTTACACACTACTGTCAACATGCAAATGCAATGTAAATTTTTTCTTTCTTGCCAATGAAAGTGCTACAAAAATAACCTATTCTGCTACCTCACTCACTTTCTAACACTAAACTTCAGTGCCGAAAACATCCACAGTCTTCTATGTTTCCAACAGCAGCACAATTCATGTGGAATTACACTGCTTGCACATAATTTTGGGTCCAAATTATTGCCTGCCTAGTCTGCATCTATAAAGACTGTGATGTCCTTACAATTCTGTTGAAACACATAGGTATTTGGTACCTAACACAAAACTTGATCATAGACCAATGCTTAGCACTGTAACAGCTATTTAACTGACACAGAATACTGGCTGCATGAGCAAAGTTCGTTTTGATGTGATACCTACGTATGTAGCAAACCCCACTAACCATTGATACAGCCGTCAGTGTTATTTTCATTTGCAGGTTCTAACTGGCCTGTATTTCAGCATTCCAAACCATTAGAACATATGTTCAGTACATTTTCTTTGGTCAAGGTTGTTTTAACTTCCTTGTCCCAAAAACCTATTGCCAAATTCTTAAACCAGCTTCATTACTGCTGAACACAAAATAATCATCTAAATAAAGAGCACTCAATCTTGGTTTCTTCTGTGATAAGTTCTATAATTATGTTTAGATCAAACCCTTAATGTCTCTTTGAAGCCATACATTGCCATTTTTTAATTTACACATTTTTCCTTTGTGTAATTCACAACAAAAATTTGCACTTCTAGATCACCAAGAATGAAAGCACTGTTAAAGTAACAATTTAGTTTTGCAGGTAATTAACAAAATATTCTAAAATAAGTACTGTACATATGTAAATGACTCATGTGCAAAAGTTTCATGGCTCTCCATGTCATACTTTTGACTCAGTTCCCATGCTAGCACCTCCTTCTTATATCTCTGATAACCATCTTCTTGATTTAAGAAAACCACTTCCGTGCCACAGTGTTTTTGTTATTTAGTCTATTAAAATTTTCTAATAATGAAACATTATTATTGCAAGTACATTTCCAAATTTCCCTGTCTGCACCATAAAAGTCTTAGGGTCATTTATGTTTTCAGTGTAGAATGCAACTGGGATACTCCTGTTGGCACACCACTTACCTCACATAGATGACTTGGTTTTTTTAACATCAGCCTTGCCAATGTTCCACCATTGAACCTCAGGCTGTTTCAATAAAGCTGCAGAATCTAAAAACAAGGGTTCAAAAACAAGTGGAATGCCTAATGCGATATTGGGTGAGCGAAAGGATAGGGTTTTACATGTTAAATTATTTTAGGCAAGTCATAGCCAACTTTTACAATGTTACTTTCAAACAAAAAAACTTTGTCCAGCTTTGCCAGAGCCACATTTCTACAAAAAGGTTTAGCTAAAAAAATTTTAATACCCTGAAAATGTCAGGTAAATTAAGATTTATAGATTCAACAAAAACACAACTCTTACTAAAACTTATCCTAATACCTACATACTAATATATCTAAAACATACAGACAAATTTTTATAGGTTATTCCTGAGGTGGAAAGACAAATACTGAGATAAACAACCCATGGCCCAGGTCAAAAAGGAAGAGCGGTAGACGCTTCCAAATTTTTGAGAAACAATTATAATTTATTGTCATATTTAGGAAACCACTTGCGGAACAGAAACAAAGTNACGCTTCCAAATTTTTGAGAAACAATTATAATTTATTGTCATATTTAGGAAACCACTTGCGGAACAGAAACAAAGTAATGATTACTAATTATTTAAACCGTAATCATTAATAAAGTGAATATCATGTACAAGTAAGCCACCCCCATCGTGTTNAATGATTACTAATTATTTAAACCGTAATCATTAATAAAGTGAATATCATGTACAAGTAAGCCACCCCCATCGTGTTGAAAGTGGGTGCCGCCACCCCTATTTCTGATGGGGGAAAAAAAAAAAAGTATGTCGCAGGAAAAATTTCCTATTTTTGACTAGATATTAGGAAATGCCGACAAAATTAGCAACATAAATGTATTTTGCAAAAATTGTCTAACTCTCGCCCTTTTCTAGTTAAAATTACATGTTTGATTTCACAGAGAAGTGCTACTGCCTGCCAGGTAGGTAACCAGTAATGGCTGTCTGCACGCCACGCCATAGTGGTGTGTGGACATTACGTACAGGTGGTTTGTGGTNGGTAGGTAACCAGTAATGGCTGTCTGCACGCCACGCCATAGTGGTGTGTGGACATTACGTACAGGTGGTTTGTGGCGGAACTGAATCGTAACTTGTTTCGTCTGATGGTGTTACTAAGAGGCGCTGAATATTGATGTGTATCATGGTTTTCCACCACTCCTATCAGCACTGTAGTTCCCCTCCCTAACAGAGGAGAGGACTGTAGAATAAAAATCTATACTTCAGTGCATGTTGCATGCATTCTACTACAAGTCGACATGACACAGTATACAAACTCAGAATCGACAGACATGTTTCTGCTTTACGGTGAAGTTAAAGGTAATGCATGAACTGCTCTATGATTGTACCATGAGAGGTTTCCAGCACAGCGGCAACCTCATCACAAGGCTCTGGTGTACTACACACCCATTGAGTCGGACCAAGATATGTTAGTCAGGGTTATGGCTGCCTGTGACAAGGTTCAAGATACACCAGGTGTTTTCGAAAACGTACGCCAGTCTTTCATACGCCGAATTAATAGTTGCAATGAGGTTGGCAGCCACCATTTTGAACACTTGTAAAAATGCTTGTGATGGTACAACATTAAACTAGTAGTGCAAGAAATTCAATTTATTTTCTGGTTTACTTTACTTATAACAGTGAGAAAATCCCACCGAACTGTTATTTGTGCAACTCACTAATGTAAGACGACACACACAGTTGCTGGAACCTGATTACACTATGGCTATGCTTGCAGACAGCAATTACTGGTTGCCTATCTGGCAGGCAGTGACACTTCTCTGTGAAATCAAATGTGTCATTTTTACTAGAAAAGGGTAAGAGTTAGGCAATTTTTACAAAAGACATTTATGTTACTTATTTTGCCGGCATTTCATAATTTCTAGTCAAAAATAGGTAACTTTTCCTGTAACACACTTTTTTCTTCTTTCAGAAATAAGGGTGGCAACACCCGCTTTCAACATTCACTTTATTAATGATAACGGTGTTGTATAAAATCAGTAACCATTACTTTGTTTGTGTCTCGTAAGCAGTTTCCAAAATATGACAATAAATGATAATTTTTTCTCAAACTTTGGAAAGTGTCTATCGCTCTTGCTATTTGACCTGGACCATGGATTGCCTGTCTCAATCTTTGTATTTCCACCTCAGGAAAAACCTATCAAAGTTTGTCCGTGTGTTTTAGATACACGTTGTATACTCCTACTTGCCCTCTTGTAACATGAATCTTCTCTTCAAAAAGCATAAAGTGTTTTTTTTTTTTTTTTTTTTTAAGTGAAATTGTGAAAGGTGGCCGAGACACACCTAAAATTATTTAACATGCAAAACCTTATCCTTTTGCTTGGCTGGTTCTGCAGTAGGCAGCAGCCTTATACTATGTTGGAACTAACCTTTCCCATCATTCAGCCTTCTCATTTAGGGGGTAACACCAAAACATCTGGAACCCTTTATCAACTCACAATACTTGCAATAAAACCATTTCTTACTGTTGCCTTTATTTCTCCTTGTATTTTCAAAGTCACTCTTCTGATACACACAACCAGATTCAGAAAATACAATACTGTCTTTGCTTACTGTAGTACTAACAGACAAAATGTTGGAAGCAATCTTTAAAACATTGACAGCATTTAAGATTTTCGTAGCACCATCAAATTCATTCAGCCACCTCAGAATCTTCATAACCTACACCTACTAAAATGTAATTATTTGCTACAGTGGCCTACTTGTTAGTTACTTTTGTAATTTCCAACCCATCATAATAGTCCTTGATCCTCATGCTTTATGGATGATTTCCCATACTTACTTTGATTTCACAGCTGACCATGAAAAATATATGAAACAGTTTTGCTTCATTTGTGAATATATTTTTTCTTATATATGAATAAAGCTGCAAAACAAACTTCCAATTATACATGTCCATGACATCAAGTTTTTCAATAATTGATCATTGGTCTACACCTCAATATATATTGCACAACACCACTTCTTGAAACACTAACTCAATTTATAATCAGTAGGTATACTAAATGCAACATTCTTACATGTTGCTGTAACCTCCACTTTTATGTGTGTTTCATACGACATACTCAGTATGTCTTAAATAAGCACTGTCATACTGTAACAGACACATCTTGGGTCAACAACCTGATCAACAATTAAATGTCAGGACCCAGTTACAATGATTTTATTTCCAAAAGGATCCATACACAAGATATGTGCATGACGGTTACAAACACATATACCAGAACACAGAGGAGAAAACATGTTTCTTCAAAACGAACTGAGCATAAGTGGTCACACTGTCCACAAGATGACAAACAAGCGCAGATGGGAGATAGGAGATTAGTGACTTCAACAATATTCCGAAATGCAGGATATATATGAAAATTCTTGGATGTAAAAAGTCAGTTTCAAACTGACCTACATCAGTGCATGCAGTCTTGGACATTACATGAAAAAGTATGAATTCGTCTGTGACGCCAGAGCATCCAAAATGTCCACTGTTCCCCGCTTCTTCACGCAAAAAAATATTTTAACCCAGATTTTCATTTTGTAAATGGCAGCCCCTTATCTGTACCATTCCTGATACATTTGAATTAACTAATTCAAATTTGCAGCACTGAGAACAGTGCCATGTGCAGACTGCAAACAGACCAATTGTGTCCTTGTAAGAGTGAAGGGAGGTGGAAAGTGAGCACTAGCATGATGCAGTTATGGGGATAGGGGGGGGAAAGGAGTTCCCTAAGAAAACCCATTCCCCAACGGCAATGTCCACCATGTTTCCCATGTGAAAATCTGGGATGAACCCACTAGGAATCAAACCTGGTTCACCGTGATGGGAGGCAAGGGGTCTGACCATTATAACATCACGGCTCCTTGCTGTTACATTTACATTTTACTTCAACATGAAAGTCGACTTGCAAACTTGCTAAATGGATATAAGCCCAAGTCCTACTTTGCATCCTGCAAATAATGCCATATTTATACAACACAAGTCATTACAATTATTTTACCTGTGAATGTCCTAAAATACCCAACCTGTAAGTCTACCCTTGTCTTAGTCTATTGCAGGTTAACATTGTTATTATCCTAGTTTATCTCATTCTAAGGCTGTTCTCGAATCAGTGCAGGTCTTCAATTAAATGGCTGTTGCCCATGCCAAAATACACGGCTGGCTGAATAAACGGAAACACACTGAAGAAAGCTTTCAAAACTTAATTTAATTAATTAAGAAGAAACGTACACTGTAAATACGTAAGTGAAGATAAGCATGAGCTGCATTTTCAATTGTAACTATGGGACATAACACCACTGAAATAGTGTATATCACAAGTTTCAATCTGAGATGTGCCCTCCTCTGGCGGCAATGCAGGCAGCCATTCAACAAGACATGGAGTAAATAGGGCCCAAATAGTGCCCTGAGGAACATCCCACTATTCCTCCTTCAAATGTACATAGAGCTGAAGTATTTAGGTACTCTCTGGCGATGGAGTATACTCTATTTATGATAAGTCCAGTGATCTCACAAACCAAGGTATGAGGTATGTTCTCAGTACCACATTTACATGATGGCCAAGACGTGGACATTGTCATGCACAAGCAATCGTATAATATAGAGCCACAAAATCTCTGCAGCATTGATGGTCCATCACTGAGCCCAGTCCAGAAACAAGAGATTTAATTCCAGTTTCATCCTCATTCGTTTCTGTTTCACAGTTACAACAGATGGTAGAACTCCAGATGTAGAGGACCTATGGAATTCATGAATGCGCAAGTGTCGCATGATGGCTGAGAAGGGTCAGAGGCAATGGGCACTGAGGATGTTGTGAATGAAGCCCAATCTTATTGAGTCACAAGTCAACAAGTCAATAGTCCTTTGTAGGGCAGACCTGGTGGAGCTCAGGATGTTGCAGCCCATCTCAGATGTGCCAGTCTTCATTTTACATAGTATATGACCACATTGCAGTGTACCATGTCACAGCAATGACTACACAGCTCACAAGAGAGAGTATTTGTCAAGTTGACCAACTAGCCTTATGCAGACTCAATAGATGGCCTTTGTCAAATTGCTTCAAACACTAATACAGTTGATGCTGATGTCTTGGTATACAAAGTTGTTAGAAATACTTAATTACAGTGCCCCTTCCTGCCTGCTTAGATGGATTCTATCACAAACAGTGTGATAACTAATACCCTTTGCATCACGTACTTCAGTAAAATGTCTTCATATCTCTTTTAAGCTAAATAGTAAAATACACTGCCATAACACAAGAGGTAAAAGAAATTAGCATATTTATACCACTTTACTTACAACTGTTCAAGAGGGAATTTACTCATCAAACATAAAATTATTTAATAACTTAGTATCAGATCTTAAAAACTTATGTTTGAATAATAAAAGATTATCTAAAACAAAGATTGAAAGACTTTTTACACACTCATAACTTTTACTCTACACAGAGGAATACTTGGCATTTTCAACACATTGATCTACCTTAGAGATCTATATATTTTGCACCGTGCCTCATTGTATATTCATTGAATTATGATTTTAACTATCTTCTATAAACTATACATTTACTTGAAATACAATTTTTTGGGAATTTTAGTTTTAATACATTTATTAGGAAATTAGGTTTTATATTTTATATATACATATCCTGGGAATATTTTATTTAATCTTTAAAATTTTATATACTTCTAGTTATTTTTATTTGCGAAAATTGTTTGTATGATGGCCTTGTAGATATAGTGTATAAGTATGTTAATTATGATAATTTTGTTCTACTCGTATGTCTTTTTATATCTATAGTATTGTTTTTTATTTGTAACACAGTATGCATTTTTTGTGTGTATTTTTGTCATATGTTTTTTGTAATTTGGACTCCTTCCATATCCTCGAGCTTAACTGGCTCTCGTGGAATCAAATGGTATATTAATAAATAAAATATAAATTCATAAACAAACACTTTTATATCCCATTGGGTTTTACTTGTGGGCACTAGATTATGACATTCGAACATTGCCTTGTGTGTGATTGGCTTTCTGTCTGGCAGTGTGTTAAACACTCGTAAGATCGCTCCACTGTGGCAACTTGAAATCATGCTTTTCATCATGTACCCAAATGGCATGGCTTTTTGGCTTATGGCCTCACAAATGACGGCCATTTTTTTCATGTACACCTGTTGCTTACTCTAAAACACAGCAGTACTCACTCACTTCTTGGCAAAAAGGTTTTCATATTGTGGATAAATGCAAATACAAGGCCTGTAAAGTACAATCACCCTCTCATGGTGAAAGTTCCACTGGATAACCTGGAGAAAGTACATGTATACATGACAAAATGAGGTCAGTGTACAAAGAAAGAGATGCATAGAGGATGAAATTTAAGTGACATCCAAATGTCATCACCACAGAAGAAGGTTGACTTAACACATATTTTAAGGTGAGTGTAACAATCCTTAAGGATGCCATGCCGCCTGCCTGCCGCTTGAACTGAGTTGCAGAGTGTTTGAAATCCTGGTTTTTTGATTAAACTATTAAACATGTCCCCAGTATGTTTACTTACGAAAAGACGTCATACCCCAGATGAGGGAGGAATGGTAGTTTAAAGTTAACACGCTTGCTGTAAATATTATATAGTTAGAAACAGCTTTTTCAGACTGCCGTATCTTAAAACTACAATATGAGTCTGTATTGAATTTTGCTACAGACTTTTCATCAATAAAATGACAGGGTCCCATAGGTACATGCAGCTTTACGAGAATACTGCACGCCAGTTCAGAGCCCTGCACGTAGTGGCGATGGTGCTATTGTAGCACGTGACAGTCTTACCCTTATTGCTCCTGCGCTTCTCTGCCAAAAATGGTGAAAAGTGGCTTGTGACTGAGCAAACTGGGAAGAGGAACAGAATTTGAGATAATCTGTAAATTTTATTAGAGGTCACAAAATTTTCTTTCATGTGTCTTCTTAAAGTTTATATTCTGATACACAGTGCTATGCTCTGAAATACTTTAAAGCATGTTAGCTAATACTTTATAAGTCACTTGCTACAATTATTTCATTTTTGGATTCTACTGGTTCTCAAATATGCACTGGCTGCAAAAGTGTTTTCTTACCTTCACTTTTTGGATATAATACAGCACAAATATTTAGAGTTCAAAGATTTTTTTAAATATTGTAATTCTAAGAAACAGAATTAACAGCAAAAACTGTTTCCACTGGAGGCGTGTGGGAGTAATTTTAATTACTGCTTTTCTATTCAACCTGAGTGTTGGATTGTGACTCATTAATAAAATATTTACTTCTCTATGCAAGCTAATTATAAATACAAATTTAATTTGATTTGTGATATTTCCAGTGCACTGCTTGCACGTGCTCGCAAAATGATGTGGAAGCAATAGCAGCCATGATGACAAATTTGAAAATTGAATCCTACAAAGAACACAAGAATGTTTCAAATCTTCTTACTAATGCAATGATAAATATTTTATATAGAGTACATAAAAATATTTAATGTACAATTATGGTTTGCATTTTACAAAGTATTTTTGAACAAAAATTTTTATCAACAACTGCAGGTAGCAAAAATTTCCAACACTTGCATTGTTAAAGAGATCTGCATAAAGTGATTTAAATTTAAGTGTATTGATTGCAGTAATTGTGTTTTGCTTCCCTCCTGTATTTTTAGTAGACATAAATCAACTTTACAGCAGTGCCTTTATGAAGTAAAATATAGTGATAAAATGCTGATTTGTAAAGAAAATAAATTAGGGATGGGTTGAATCCAATTTTTGGCCGAATCTGAATCCGTAGTTAAATCCTTTAAACTATTCTCTAATGTCAAACCCGAATCCAAATCCATGTTACCAAAAAATTAATGGAAACATAACCAAAAAATAAAAATAAAATAAACTTTTGGTAACAAATTTTAGTGGCATTATTTACATGTGGCAGAGTTTTGTAAAACAATATCTTTGCTGACAAAGCTATTAAAACATTATTCAAATAAATAAAAAAAAATTAATTTATGAATTCTATTACTTTTGTGAATTGTGCATAAAATAATTGTAACAGCATGGTCAAACTGAAATTTTACATTGAAGGTTTTGGCGGCAGCAAAAAGGACGCCATGTTGTTTGCAGGTGTAATTGCCATCCTAATGTTTACAAGTGCAGTTTTTCTCGTTCTAATAATGCGGCAAACATAAATTTGATTCCTGTATCGCAAATACGAAGTTGTAAGTAAAGTATTTAGGTGAAATTTATTTTTCCACAAATATTTATTGATTTTACCCATTGCGACGAAGTGAGGGAGTAATCTAATTATTTTGGTAAGAGAAAGCTAACCCTCGAACCTTTACTTGAATCTTTGAATTCTCAAATCTCACGGATTCGACGAATCTTGGATTCAACCGACCTATCCCTAAAAATTATTTTATAACGTTAACAAGTTCTTGAGTTCTTAACTTTTCTTTTAATTTACTGTAATATAAGAAAATGTAACAACTTTATGTAGTGAAGTACATAATTCTTCATGTATATGTTTTGTACACCAATATGAAAATAACTCAAAAAAGTTATTTCCTATTGCAGATGTTATTTCTTGGAAAATTTGCAACTATAACTATTCTGGAATGCACATTTTTGTTTTTAAGTAAATTAATTCAGTAGGTATGTTATATTAAAAAAATGTAATTATCATAGTGTTTAGTTATGTACATGTCATAATAATACATGTAAAGTTTATATTAAATACATTCCAATTGGCTCACACAAAATGTATACAAATATTTTAAAAAGTTATATGAAACATACCAAATGCACAGGCAATTACCCCACCACTTCAGAACTCGAAGTCATCACGCTGTAAAAAAAAAAGTGTCATTATTTACACGTTTAAAAGATGTACACTGTACATTTAAAGCACAAACTATGAAAACCAGTTCATAGTACATAGTTACTGTGCTCAGAGAACAGGATTATAACTATGCAAGTTTATATTACTTATATTAACCCACTAGATAACAAATTTTAATAGTCAACTCTCAAAATTACGACCTTTCACAGCACCCAGAAAAAAAGTCAGTACTTTTAAATGGTTGTTATTTTAATTTGGAACAATTATGATCCACCCCCAACCCCTATACACAAAAATTGCATAAAAAATTTACTCAGGCCATTTTTGCAGCAAAATTACAAGTTATATTAGTTAAATACAGTCAAATGGTTCCCATGAATTGACTTGTAAGATCAAATGTCATGAGAACAGCAAATGCAAATCAATGCCGCCTCATGNGAAAAAAAAAACCAAAATAAACAGAATCCCAGCTGTAATATCCTACACTGAGTAATGGACTAAAGTTAGTTAACATCAGTCTTTCAGTGTCTGCCATGAAACAAAACAAAAGGAAAAGGTGAAAAAAATGTATGCATTGGACTCTCAGAATATTTTACAAACATTTGTTTTCTTCATTTATGGAACAGCTGTCGCAAAAAGATACGTGGCTGCACTACTTATGTTTTACAATGAAGATAATGTTTATGTTTTTTACTATAATCTCCATTCATATCTGCAGTTTTGAGAAATAATTTTAATAGGCACATTCCTATCTTTTAGATATTTATTTTGTGAATTAATAGCATCTTATTTTTCTAGGAAACTATAAAAATGTCGCTGGTGCTGCATCTTTGGCTGATTTACAGCCTCGTTTTTGCGCTGATTTTCGATGATAATGTGTGTTCATATCTGCAGTTCTCAGGGATAATTTTATTCAGAACAAGCATACATTTTAAAATATTATTTTGAGAATGAATGACGTATTATTTTCTAGCAAACTGTAGCCAAAACATTTTGTTGGGTGCAACTTCTTAAGCCGATTCACTGCCTTGTTTTTATGCTACATTTTATAGTAATTTGTGTTCATATCTGCAGTTCTGGGGAACTATTTTAATGGGAACATGTCAACATTTTAAAATTTATTTCATGAATGAACAAAGTCTTATTTTCTAGCAAACTGAAAACAAAACTACTTGTTGGGTGCAGCTTCTTAGGCAGATTCGTGGCCCTATTTTTATGTCAACTTTAACAGTAAAGTGTGTTCATATCTGCAGGTTTTTAAGTTCTCCTGGGCTGTAAATATTGATTTAATCCGTCCCTCTCAGATACAAGAAAATAATCCTAATTACCCTTACCCGTCTTGCTGTATTTTTAAAAAAATTTATAGCTTCAGATTTTTCTTATTTACAAAAAACGTTTGCCAGCACCTTCGTGGCTATCCAAGCCAGGAATACTGGTTTTCTAGTATCAAATTGTCGGAAAAGAGTTTTAAAAAGATTAGTATATAACATTTCATTTATAATACTACACAAATTTTCCGCCTCGTCTGTTGTCCTAATAACCTTCACAAACAAAAAAAACTGTATCCGAGTATGAACTTGTAGTTAAAGCCATGTTAAAGAAAAATGGTAATTATTAAGTTAAGGGGCTTTTTTGAAAAACAACAAAAATTCAAAATTATGACATATCTCTACCGTACTAATCACGTAGAACACGAATATACTAGAGGCGTAGCTTCAAAATAAGTACAACATATTAAAAAAAATTGAACAAAATTGCAAAATGAGCAGTATAGCCAGTTTGTTTACATTTCTGAACGAACGTCCTAGACCAACAAAAGTTGCATTAATGGGTTCTGCACAGCTTACCTTGTTCATACTCAAGAGGGCGTAATGTTAAAATAAGTAGAACATATTTTAAAAACTTGCAAAACATGTTTATTTACGTCTATTAACGTCAGAGGAATTATACCAGCTCCCTACCTAGATGAGTCAATTTACATTCTTTTGGTGTGTTTTACGGTTCCTTTAAATCCCTACAATCCTACATTCGTAGTTTAGTGTAAAACCCAAACATCCTAGGTTAGTGTAAAACCCAACAATCCTAGGTTAGTTTAAAAATGTAAAATAGTGATTCACCCATCGTGGGGTTAGGTTCTGTTAGGTTAGGTGGGCACATATTACGAAATTAGTCGACCGTTAATGCCCCTAGTATTTTCGTGTTCTGCATCATTAGTAGAGTGGAAATATACCATTTTCTGTGAATTATTTTTATTTTTACAGAAAAGCCACTAAACTTAATAATTACCAGAAAAATAGTCTTTACTCCTCCTTTCAGCAGTTCAATGCACTGTTTTTATTATTATGTGGTTTCACAAAGGATGGTCTTAGGGCAAGGAAACTCTGGCGTGAAACTTTAGTACCAGCAAGCATGCATAGGTAGGTAGACATTGGCAACCTTGTTGGAAGGGGCTGGCAGTCATTTGTTAGTGAGTGGTGTCTATTTTTAGATCTTTCCTTCTTCTGAGTCGTACAGTAGCTACAAAGAGAATTGTAACAGTTAGCAACCAAAATAAAGTGACAAACTTATTTTTATGTCTATTTCCTTCAATTTTTTTTAAATATTTCAATGAAATTTTTTACGGTTCTCCAAAAAAGGGTTTTTTCTATAAGGCAAAATATTTACGGTTATTTAGGAAGCCGTTATTACCAAGGCTGTTTTGTTGAGAGTTGACAGTAATAAAAATATTTACATCCACAAATACACTTTAGAATAGCGTGTATTGCACAGGGATAAAAAGTGATAATTATTCTTGTTTTAAAATTTACTTGAAATTATTGTACGCACTACATTTTGTGTGTTGTATGCGTGTGTAAATGATTGGTTAGATAGGAATATATTTAAGTAAGTTAGTGTGTGATTTAAATTTGACCTGAAAATTGAATGAACTATTGAAATGTGTGTGTAAGAGTATTTGCCAGAAGCCAGCACCTTTCTCCTTCCAATCTGACAACCAGCTCGTGCGTGCGACGCCTTAGAGAAAACGTACATGGAAAGAAAACTTACAAATTTCCAAATTTGCTGTTTTTAAACAGCAGAATGGGTGGGAAACAAGACACATAAAAGCAATGAACCCTTGATGATTAAAAACAGAAAAACACTCAAAAAATAACACTAGGCACATGAGAATTCATACCTTTGTATGAATGCAACCAATAAAATAAATTAACTACTGACAACACTACATTAACATAACACATGTTAATTGAGAAAAAAAAATGTATATTAAATGAAATCTTACGTAGTCGCAAATGAAAAATATTGAAATTAATGTGGAAATTAAAATTTTTAAAATCAATTTGACTATCATCTCTCTTTTGTGAGCCATATTAAATTTTAAATTAAGTGACAACGTAACTGATACTGGAGTTTCTGGCTTCAATAAAACAAAATTATCTGAGTCTCAAATTAGGATGCTGGAAATTATTACACCTTGGCTAGCGTGCATGGTATAATTTAAAATCTCAGATCTCTGTAAAGTCCTAGGTAGTTAAAACAGTAAAACTTCCAAATAAAATTAATGGTAATAAGTTTTCAGAAATAATTTTACTCTTGATGAGAGACAGAAAATTCACTGATGTAAGATGACAAGATGGTAGCATAAGTCTTTATCCTTCCGAAGTGGAGTCAGCAGCGTCGGTTGAATAAAAACCAACTCAAAATCTGGTGTTTCAGAACTCTTGCTTGTCCACACACATTTATAGAACTTTGAGGCGCCTCTTAACACATCTCCTAAGCCTACGCTGAGAAGTCTTGGCAAAATTTACTGAAAAATCGCAGTACAAAAATTACGGTGGACTGCCTTCCATCATGTCTGATTTGAGAGTCCCAGAGCTCACACACAAAGACAATGACCCGGTAAAGTATCTAAGATAACGTCATATCCTGTTATCACAAACTTAGATCAAAAATAGTAAAAGTTCATTTACTCTGAGGTGCAAAAATAAACTTACATACATACGTTTTAAAATGTGTTGCTACAAAGAGAAAATAAAATTACAGTAACTTCTACCACTGAATATAAATTGCACTCTGTAGTAAAATTACAATACTTAAGAAAATAAAATTATAAATAAATATAAGAGAGGTTGTTCCAAAGATACAACTCACCAAGCTAAATGAAACGTAATTAAACAAAACAAATGGGATAAAATTAAAATATACTGACACACTTCAGATGTAAATAAATAAACCTGTGGTAGGATACTGTCTCACCACATGTCTCTATAATGAATGGAATAAATAATAATATAATTTTTCTTTGGAACATTACCATTTCATTGTATTCCAGCACATGTCTTCTTATTGCCGAGCTATCCACCCATGTCACAAAATCTTCAAGGTTCCTTTAAAAATATTTACAGTCAATAAAACTGAAAGCTCTATTCTTATCAAAATAATAATAATAAAAAAAAACACTATATTATTTTTCTTCAGCACGAAGATTAAAGAATACCTAGCAAATTAATTCCTAAATCTAGCATATCTGCAGCCATTGTTTCCAATGACACACGTGAACACAACAGTTAGGTCACCATTTGTTCACATATACTTTGCAAAGTCTGCACACTGGTACAAAAACTTGGTCATTAGCAAATTGTTTATGCACTGTTGTGTGTAGGAGTGCTCTTTATTTGGGGTATGGGCAATGACTTTCTGGCTCAATAGCCCAACTCTCGGCAGTGCACTCTGGGGTTCACCTAGAAAGGATGAAACATGAGCACAGTAAAACCCAGCAGGGATGCAAGCAGAGGTGGATTTACATGAAGGGCTCAAGGGTCTGTAATAGCCCAGGGTGACAAAATCTTCTGAGGGTCAGAAAAATCATAAAACTGGCAAAGTTAGGAAAAGAAACACTTTCTAAAAAGAAAATAGTCTAAGTTATTTATTTCTCTGTTATTCTACAAACTAAACATTTTGGTATAACATTACTCCACCTTTGGGGTGGATGTACA
Source organism: Clitarchus hookeri (assembly GCA_002778355.1). Taxonomy (NCBI): domain Eukaryota; kingdom Metazoa; phylum Arthropoda; class Insecta; order Phasmatodea; family Phasmatidae; genus Clitarchus; species Clitarchus hookeri. The sequence goes on from NQII01000089.1 coordinate 311,538, forward strand.
AAACGTACAATCTATATAAGCTGTTAAGTGTTCGTTTTCCATCACCTAGTTATCTCCTTACAAGATGATTTTTTTTCTCTTTTTTGTTTTGGAAACACAATACCTCGCGCCGCCTAGCAGCCATAATCTGAAATTATAGACAGTCAATTTGGTGGTGGTTTAACTGCTGCAGTCTTCCAGTGTGTTTTATTTTATTGTTTGCTTACAGCTTTGTTTATTATGAGAGATGCCAGCATGTGATTATTTAATCTTCTGATTACAGTAAATAAAATATGGGCTATTTTCAGAAATTTTCTTTTTAAAAATTTTTTAAAACTATTTATTTCTTAGAAATTGTGTTTGTAGTTAATTTCAATACATTATTGTTCTGACCAGGAATAGCAATTAGTAGGGAAGTAGAATACACAAACTTCAACATTCTACAACAAATTGTAAATTACGTACTGTTGATTAATAAATATCGAAATGGTAATATTGACGCGTGGCGTGTACATGGGATAGGCACAGCGCTGTTACCACATCCTGTATAGCTATCCAGGAGAAGGCAGCTAGCCAGGGCGGGTGGCTGACAATGTAACTTTCAATCTGGGGATTCACCCTTAGAGCAGTCCCGACGCGTAAGGACACTCGGGAAAGACCCTTGTGCCACGCAAGAGAAATAGCTGATAGGCAGCCACACGGCGAAGGAACCAGGGTAAGTCCCAACGAGAATTAGTGCAGATCCAGCTTCGTAGGAATCCCCGCCACAGTAACTGCATCCTCCCTCGACCCTAGTGGGAGCACACAAGCCGCTGACAAAACACAAAATGTGCGAGGAACACAGGGGAAGTCCCCGTTTCTCTCGCGAGAAACTGCTGACAAATGTAACTAGAATATAGCGGGACATGAGTTAAATTCAGGAGCCAGCCGAAGACGTGGGCAGTTGAATCCGCGCCGTCGAGAGGCGCTGGACCAGAGCGTGAGTGAGAATCAGTCAGGCAGTCTTATCGCACGCAGAGAAGCGGCAGCCGAGTGAGTCAATCGAGGCCGGGTTTGGATCCCGGCCGGGTCAGTTGTTCAGAGGCAGTTGAATCCCCGCTGCCAGGAGGCGCCGGACGTGAGTCAGTTAGAATCACGTGCCGAGAGAGGCGAGTCAGTCAGCCAGCCGAGGCCGGGGTTTCGGACCCCGGCCGAGCCAGTGAAGTTCAGTCAGTTAGCCCGAGACAGTATGTGTAGAGTTCCGGGACAAACCAAGTCGGGACGCGAAGTGCGAGACGAGTGGGAAGCAGTCAGTCAGTCAGTGAGTCAATTGTGACGTCACCGGGGAGAGAACCCCGGAAACAGTTGAGACTTTATGTGTAAATTTCGAGACAAACCAAGTAGAAGCGTCAAGAACTTATGAGTTCATTCCCGAAAAAGTAGTGGCAGTTTCCGAGGCGGAGAAGGCAGGAGCACAAGACGAATCGTGGCAGACGTCAACATAGGAGAGGGGACGCGAGGTCTCCGACGAGGAATGCCAGCCGAGATCGAAGAGATATCACAAGTCCCGGGAAACCAATCTCGGACTTACGAGAAGGGAAGCCGAACTGACCCATCTACTTCACCAAAGACGAAGACGAGTGGTGAACTTCAACAAGAAGCGCCACATTGAGCGAGAGGGAGTAGTCCAGCAGGACGTGGTAGAGTCAGTCGAAGCCGAAGGAAGAAGCCAGCTGAGTAAAGCACGCCAACGAGAGCCAGTTCGAGGGCCTGTAAAAGGGCCACCCCACTCACCAGACCTCAACTACCAACGAAGACAACTCACCAAAAGCCGCAGTCACAGTGAAGTAAAAACGACTCCATTAAAGCAACCTTCCCCCCAACGCATAGCATTCCACCCAACAGCCCTTCAGGCCTACGACTTGCAAGGGGGCTCAGTCTCGCCAGTGTGTGTATAAATATCTATGTTGCCTTCAGGCAAATAAAAGACTTGTGTATTAACTAACGGAGAATATGCGTATTTGTTTACCCCTTACGCAACAACGACAGGTGCCCTTAGTCTGCACCAAGTAAAGTAACTCAGTACCCTACTAGCCATCATCCTGTATAACTCAGGTGGCCTAGTAGCGACAATATTATCCTGAAAGAGTACATATCTTTTGAGGGCATAAAATGTTATTTCTATAAAGCATATTTTCCATAGAAATAATATAGCTAACCAAAAATATTGTAATATTGCCTATTTTTGTATTTATGTGACAAATATAATCATCTACAAGCAACATTTCCTTATATAATATAATTACAGTAACAAAATGATGCATATGCAAATGTGAAGTCCACCTGTAGATAATACCAATGTAACATGCAGTTTGACAGCTAAAATTATTAAACTATTAAAATAAGACTACAAGTTGTAAGACAAGTTAGACCTTTGGCAAAATGCTTGCAGTCTGAAATCAAGGGCAACCAGCCAATTTAAATCTCAGTTCCCATTTCTTTTTCTTTCATAAATATAACCTATTCTTTTTTTGGCAGATAACCTAAAAATATATAACAAACTTATTTAAAGAAGACCAAAAAAAATTTATCAATTTCCATTTAATAACAATGTAAGTAGAAATACACGCCGATATTTGTAATATTACAACTACATATCTTTGAAATCAAAAGAAATATTTTTATAATCCTACAAAAATCATTTTGGTAACAAAGGTCCTACTTTTCTGCAAAATTACATAAAACTTTTACAAGTATTTAGCAAATTTTCTACAGAGAAATATATGAATGCTTATACTCTTTGACTTCTATAGGAATGTAACATTGTTATTATTTTTACTGTTTTCATAGCGTATGGTATATTAATTGATAAAACGTAAATACAAAAAAAATGTAGTGTTTTGAACCAATTGAGTGCTTCACAGACTTTGGGAAGGCCTTTGATAAGGTGCCCCACTGGATTTTGATGCAAAAAGTGGATGAGCTACTGGATAATGAGTGGGTAGTGGATTGGATAGGGGACTTCCTGAGGAGAAGAAAACAGAGGGTAAAAGTGGATGAGTCCTTGTCGGAGGAAGGTGGTGTTACATCAGGGGTTCTGCAGGGTAGTGTGCTGGGCACCTTGTTGTTCACCATTATGATTAATGATCTGGGGATAATGGTGGGTGGCAAAGTGAGGCTGTTAGGCAAGGAGATAAGTTGCAGGAGGAAATAGAACAAATAAGGAGGTGGACAGAAATTAATAAAATTAAAATTAATGTATGAAAAACAAACATAGTAAGATTTTCTGGGAAGAGAGCAAGGTATGAAGGCACTTATAAATGACAAGAGCAGGAGATAGGAGAAACTTCAGAGTATAAGTACCTGGAGGTGGTGTTTCAGAGTCATCTTAGGTGGGAAAAGCAAGTACAGAAAGTGGTATCAAAGTGGGGAGGTGAAGATGAAGGCTTATAAAGCTATGAATAGGCTGATAATAGAATATGCAGTCACAGTTTGGGATCCACATGTGGAAGAGGAGGTATGGGAGCTGGAGAAGGTACAAAGAAGGGCAGCAAAATGGGTTAAGGTACATGGGGAAGCCAGAGGTGAGACGGTAAGGACGAAAGAAATTTCAGACCATTCTTAATGATGGAACTTGGGGTGGAGCTCCCTAAGGGACAGGCAAAGAGTGGAGAGGCTGGTCAGGATGTACCGGATGGTGAATGGAGTAGGAGAATAGGGGAAGTTAAGCGAACATTTAGCCAAGGGGCTGTACAAGGGGAGAGGTACAACAGTAGTAAGTTTCAGAGGTTATGGAGGTGGATGGAAAGGGGAAGGCAGTCCATGCTGGTGAGAACTGTGAGGGAGTGGAATGTGTTGTGGGAGGAGTTAATGATGGTGAAGAGAGTTGGGCTATTTAGGAAGGGACTGGAGAGTGAAAAGGGATAAGGGAAGAAAGTGCTTGCCACCGGGCGATATCCCAATTGCAAGTTGGAAATTATTATTGTTAAATTATTAGATTATTATTATTAAAATTATATGAAAGTAGGATTGTGTTGTTTTTATTGTATCATGCTCTACCTCAATTTTTGGAAATAAAAGTAAGTACGTGATGAGTAACCTCTAGTGGAACAACAAAAATTAATTTTTTCAAATATCATTTGAATAAAGAGTACTGATAGGTTACATGCAACTATATATCATAAATTATTTAACACTATGATTAATATACAACATTTCTGTATACTGTTTAGTCTGTATTTTACACAAGATGCATTTTGAGGGGAGGGGAGTCTGTGATCTTTAGTACTGTGAATGTCTGAGGACGCTCAAAGAGAGGGATGACAAAATCTGTATAGTCCCTTAGTAGCAAATATATAAATCTGCCTCTGGATGCAAGACTGCCACAGCAGCAATTTCAGCTAACATGCAGGCCATTACCAAGTGCCACCAGTGACTTGGTAGATGGTCCTTCAAGGACCCAGCTCTCACTAGGACCCCTGTCACACCTTTAGTAAACATTTATACTCCTTCACAGTTGATTAGTTGTTTTCCATTCAGTTGATTTTCCAGCATCAGATGGGAGAATATGAATGTGCTTGTAGCTTGTAGTTATCACTTATGATGCATGACAAGATAATCAGCAAGATGTCACATAGGCATTGTTTTGATTTGGTAAGACAGCTTAGAGGGTTTGGTTGGCTGGCTGTTGTATGGTCATGCAACCACACCACACTGTATCTCCTGATGCATTTTGTTTGTCTAATCCTTTATGGAAGAGGACTAGAAAAACTCTCCCCACTACTTGATATATTTCCAGCAAAAACCTCTGGCCTGTGGAAATATGGCTATCATCCCAGAGGAGTGTCTGTCTGTCCATCCATCTATACTACGTGACCAAACAAGTTGCTACTAGTATTTACCCTGAAGGCAGGTTCACTACTAAGTTTTGGTACAAGCTGATGGAACTTGTTTCTGTTCTTCCTGTAGCACAGTGAATAGTTGAAGTTTGTTTGTTGGTCAAGTGAGTCTGGTATGCGAAAGACACCCCAGCTCAGCTCATTCAATTTGGTCAAGTCCGGGCTTTGGGTGGGCCAGTTAAGCAAATTACCTACCCTATCGACAGGAGAGTTATTGCACTGATACAAGGAAAAGGCCTATTCCAAACTGTTGACACAGTGTGAGAAGTATTCCTAGTTCTGCTGTAATCCCCCCCCCCCAGGTAGATTTCTACTGTCTGCTACATTTGGTCTTTGGTGCCTCGCTGTGAGACACATAGGTGAATGCTTAAGAGTTTCAGTAGAATTGACACTGCTGGTGGTGGAGCAGATAGCTGGTGTATTCTGATTGGTGGTAAATTAGCCAATGACAAAGGGTAAGTAGTTGTTCCCAAAACTATAAGTTACAATGCCAGGTTTGATAGCAGATGGACAAGTATGAATAATAGTTGCTTGGGGCAGTAAATTAGCTGTACGAATTTCGTATCCCAGTAGACATTTTTACAAAGACACCAATGTTTATGATGACTCATTAGGTAGGTTTGGAGCAATACTACAATATTTATTATAATTAATTGGCAGATTAAATTCTGTAAAGATATTCAGTCATTCTGTGCATATGTTTTTGTGATATCACCAAAATATGTTCTGAATGCCTGCTGGCTGTAATCACATGCCAGTAGTTGTATCCAGCAGTGAGCAAACCTCATTTACCATCTGCCAACTATCACCACTATTAGTAAATGGTGATGTCATGGAGAAAGGAGCAATCAGAGAACACCAGTCACCTGCACTACACCAGTATTGTTGATTCTGCTAACACTGTTAAAGTATTGTAGCATTGGGTATCTAAAGATTGATTCCGTAACGCCTGACTGATGATCCATGGGGCTTTTTGGAGCTACCAACACATTACACCAATACGCTAGTACAATAACTAGTCATAGCCAATGCTTATATTGATTGTGTTTACTGTGGTATAAGTCCATAGCCACTCTGCTCATAATTCCCTACCCTAGGCACTGTATTTTGAGACAAGCTTTAGTTGTCAACGAAAGGCTACTTTTGTTTACCATTACGCTTATGTTTGTGTGTACAATACCAATCCTGAAGTCAGGGACAGATTAAGTCAACTAATCCCTTTGCACACTGCTAAAGTAATCTTGTGTCAAAGTTACACAGCTTCAGAGTAAAATGTAAGGCCAATGTATATAAAGTAGTCACAGTGATCATGCTCACTGCAACATGCCACCTTTCTATGCAATGCATCTTTCACATGTGCATCTGGAGTGCTGAAAAATTGTCTGATGTCCACAAAGCCCATGCCACCTTAGAGTGCAGAACGGTAGCGTCTGGCTAACTATGACCTGACCAACAGTGCTGCTCTGATATTCTGGCTTCCAACTTCCAGGCGCACTGCCTGCCCTAGTAGTGGGTTTTGAACTTGGTTTTGGACTTTGAATGAAGTTACAAGCCTGAGTGGAAGAACAAAGGTACCCCTCTATAAACTACATGGGTAGGAATAAGACGATATACTCACAGTCTGACAAAGCCATCTAAAGACTGCTCACCAAAACTTCCAACATGCACTACAATCTGTCTACACCCTTGATTGAGAACTGCCAGCTCAAGTCTCTGTTCAACCCTGCAGAGGATCAGAGACAACCTAAAGCCAAATAGTTCGATACCTCCTTATGGAGCCACAAATTTGAAGCAGTATCACTCCGTATCTCCCCACGTGCTTTAGTTTCTTCATTTTGATTACACAGTGACTGAACAAGTCAATTGTAATGTCACACCTATCTCTGAGGCTGTTGCTTACATCACAATGAAAGTTAAATGCAAATTTGTAGGTTATGTGAAAGAACAGTTGGCTGATACTATGTTTCCCTACATTAGACTTAAATAGAGACTCATGAAAATTCTGAGGCAGCTGAATATTACTACATCTTACCTAAAGTCCCAATAACATGTCGTAAGTTCTTTTATCTTTTAAATCCAGGCAACATCAAATGGGTTAGGAATAATCCCTATCCTTAATGAGCCAAAAGAAATTACATAGCATGGTAACATTTATGCCTAATTGCTCCCTGCACTGTTTTTTTGTGGGCTGGCTTTCTCATCATGCTCCTCTTCAAGACAGTGATTCTATGCGAGTATTCATTTTGTGGCAACATCTAGAGTATTGGCCAACAACTATAAGAATACGGGTTGCATAACCCTTCAATCTTTTTTAATATCATACTTTGATAAATATACTTCAATAGATTTCTAGTTCTGCAAGACTTTTGGCTTTAATATACTTTAAATTTGGACATCCACATCACAGTCACACAAACATATCTTCAGATGAACGTTACTATTTTCGAATCACTTGCGCTGTTTCTTTTCTAGGGAGTAGGGCAAATTTTAGATTGAACTTACACCATCATGTTGATTATCTACTGGGTACAGCATCAAAACAAACAAACTAACTTAATGAAATATGTAACATGTGAAACTGATAAACCTGACTCTACTACGTGCCCTTACTTCACCTTAGTGGCATAGCCATAGGAGGGTTAGGTTACACTGATTGAAGTGAAGGGAGGGAGGTTTCACCAGCATTATTGGTGCTGACACTTGTGTTAATTAGGGCCAATACTAGGAGAAGAATTACTTCATAATATAACAAAATGCATCATAGTATACAGTAATTACATAATTTTATCACAACAAAAGGCTTATTAATTGTTTTAATACTTACTAGTCTTTGACAACCTTAAAGAGTCAGAAAGTAAATAAATACATTTCGAGCAATTTTAGAAAGAAATCATTTCAATACTAATTTAAAGGTGACCATAAAATATACCTTGTCACAAGAAAAGCAGGATCCTTCACAATTTCCACTCCCACTCTAACATGCCCTTGTTCAATGAATTTTGTAGCCATTCGAATGGTTTCAGACATTTTGGTTTTTACCATTATAACTGGCAAACGTCTGCGACAGAAACTTGAAGCAGTAACAGAGTCACATAATGACAAGTCCCATTTTGTAGGTATAAGGCCCATTATGTACCTGCAACAAATCAAAAAATTATTATGAAATGGTATTAGTTAATTTACTTTAATGGACTGAACATATTCATTTGTACTGTTATGAATATAATTTTTACTTTCAAAACATATCAAATTTGCACTTCGTATCCTTAAAAACCATGCAATTATTAAAAAATTTCCAATGTTGGAATTGTTCTCTTAATATTCTCAACAAAAGTCATGCTATAAACTACAATAATTTTCAGTAAACCGTTCTTAATGTCAGGCAGGTTTAACCATATTTCACCAAATACCCAAGATGCAATTAAAAAAAACTACACCAAAGAAAGAACACATGAAAGTTTTTCTACATCAGTTGAACTAGATCATGGCACCCACCATTCAGAATAGCAATTAATTTGGTGTGAAGGTAAATTGAGATGTGCAGGGAAATGTAAAATTTCAAGTTGAAATTCTGTATAGTATATGGAATATTAATGCATAAACTTTACAGGCAGGCTGAAAATTTACATAGATCACCGAGTGCATGTTTAAAACGAAAAGGTTGACGCAAGCCGCCTCCCTCCTCCCTTAGCCTGTTTGTCCCGCTACACCAGCGCAGCTTCGACGTACCCTCTACTAGGGACAGTTGGCCCAAAAGCGGCGGTCACCCCCTCCACGACTCCTTGCCGGCGACGTGCACCACCCCTTCACTACCATCTGGGTACTGCCGGAGTCATGTGACCATCTCGTTTTCATGCCCTCAAGAGAGATCTTTTGAGGGTGTGATAATTTGGGCCGACCAATACTGCCAAGAGACGTCCCCAGTAAGAATACTGCCGGGGAAGTGAATGCAGCAAGGGACACACAGCAGTTGTAGTGTTCACAGAACCCCTTGTGTGCCCCCCTTCATTCCCTGTTCACATCCCTGTGTGTGTGTGTTGGGCGTGTAGTGTGAGTGTGCAAATTATCCAGAAAAATATGGGCTTCAGGACAACAGTAACAAGCCACATGTTTGTGTGTCACAGTGAAAACGTGCCTTGTTAATTAAGTATTTGAGAATGGCTACCCACACCCCTCCTGGGGTCAGAGTGGACTCGTCCACCGCAAGCCACCCTAAAATGAATACAACTAAGGGTGCAAGTTATTTTTCTATTATTTAAATAAAAGGGTAAAAATATGAACAAACATGATATACATGTAACAGACTGGGAGGGGCTGCCCCGAGGCATAATTAAAATATGTTGTGTACACTTTTTCTTGCCAAACAAATTTATTCCTGTGCTTAATTTGCTAATGCAAATTAATATATAAAAGTGTTTTTGTCTTGTGCCATGTATATGTAATTGAATGTGTCTATTTCATCAATCAAAGTGCCAGTGTATTTTCTCAATGCAACTGGCGCGCTTTCAAGCAGGGGTCCCTAGCTGGCCCGCCATGCTTGTTCAGTTGGTTCTGCACGTGCTGAGGGAGTAGATGCGTGCCACGTGCCCCGGGCACTTCAACTTCTTGCACCGAGCATTAGTATATCAATAGTAACTTCTTTTACTCTGGAACTTTTATTAATTTCATTTGTTTGCACATCCCGGGTGCCGGTCAACTCTCAGCCCGCCAGTTTGAATCGTACAAGGGGTGTAACTATCGTTATTTTATCATCGGCTGCGTACACTTTGTCTGATGACCACACTCAGTATAAACAATAGGTGTGAGCAGCTACGCTTTTATTAATCAATAGGGTTGTGCGAATGTAACTTTTTTTCTCACAAAATGAAAACAAAATATGTGTAATGAACTTACGTGAAACTGAAACAAAAATGAAAAATAGTGTTGTTAGAGCTCAGCTTTAACTAAAGATTAAATTTCCTTTGCTGGTGCACAAAGTGAACATTCATTAAACACCCAAAAATTCATCAAAATAGAGAATTTTCGTTTTGTTACAGCTTTCAGTAACCAAATTTCTTACCGAAATGAAAATGAAAGTTGTTATTTTACGTTTTTGTATCGGTATACCGAATATTCGCACAACCCTATTAATCAGCAGTAAGATTTTTAATGTATATAACCACATTTTATTGGTTTTATTTTAATACACAGGTGGAACACAACACACTTGCTGTCATGATGGTTTTTTGTATACTTATAAAACATAACCAACAAAACAAATTTTACTTACACATTTCAATGGTAAAACTATTTTGTTTTTGCAATTCATAGTTTTAATTTATCCACTCAACAGGTCAGTGTGAATGTTAATAACAGTTACAAATGTTAAAAATGTCTGCCATGAGCAACAAGAAGACATTGTCTGCAACACTGTAGAACAGAATGACAAACAACGGCTAAAGTTTGCATGGGAGTGGATTCACAGGTTGTCACAGATGTGTCTCTCATGGTATCCAGTGTCTGTGGCTTTCTGGCAAACACAGTGTTCTTCAGTTCCCCAAAGATAAGTTTAACGGTGTTAAATCTGGAGATCTGGGTAGATACTCAAAACTTTGTCGGTCTATCCACCTCCCAATAAATGTTTCATCCACGAGCGACCGTACGTCGCAATGGTAATGTGGTGGTGCACCATCCTGCTGGAAAAAGGAACCGTCACCTGAGTGGAGTTGGTGAACAATGTTTTCCTGCAACATGATACAGTAACTTACACCTTTCACTGTTCTATCGAAGAAGAATTGTTCCACAAGTCCTCTGGCAGACATTCTGCACCACACTGTTAACCCAGGAAGATTAAATGCCTGCTCTACCACAATGTGGGGATTTTCATTGGCTTAACACACACAGTTGTGGCGGTTAATAGTTCAATTCAATTTAAAGGTTGCCCCAAATAATTATGTCAGTAAAATGCTTGATGTCTCTGCACATTTTCACAACCCACTCACAAATCTGACAAGCCTATCTGGGTCGTCTTTATTTGTAGCGTGAAGTAACGTGGGAATGTAGGGCCTCCACTTTACTTGCTTTATAATGTGATGGACACTTTATTTACTGACAACTGACTCAAGCACAGCTTGCTGTATGGACTTTGACTTCCCGGGGAAACGTGTGACTGTGCATCTTTTCCTGCCGCCCTACTCCTTCACATCACACACAGTTCCGTCCCTCTCAAACTTGTCACTTAATCCTCATTGTTACACGTGAAGGTGGCGCAGTAACGAATTCTGCCCTCCGTCGTCTGTGCACCTCAACCATCTTGCATTTCTAATAACACTTTAAAATCCACTTACACTGCTTAAAAGAAAACATTGTCACCTCCCCCACTTCCTCTACAACTGTAGTGCTGCCACTCATGTCTGCAAATGGAACTCACAACAGCAGAATGGCTACATGTGCTCACACACACACAACGTTGTCCTTATAGCTTCATATACATGCAGTCTTATCAATTGTCTAATAGTTTAAAACTCGGTATTTGTGAATTAATTTAAAAATAATATATTCCAGAAAATTAAATACATGCTATAAAAATTTCCTTTAAAATTAAAAAAAAAATAGTTGCAAACGAACTTGAACACACGACCTAGCTTCCTACAATACCCCATTCAAGCACCTTAACCACTACCCCACCAAAAACGTGCTCAGACTACATCACACGCTCTTCCATAAAGTAGTGGCTGTGCTCAGACTACATCAGTGTCTCTTCTAACAAGTCATGATGTGGAATGAAGAGAAAGCTTTTGCTATTTCTGTACATTTAAATGACCAAGGGAAGTGGAAACACCCATCTAAAATACAAATCAAGCTGATATTGCACTTCATAACTTTTATAACAATGGTTCAAACCAATGAGGTAGCACTCATTTACAGCACAATGTCATGGCCACCCACATCTTGAGCTGAAGGAGTTGCTCGCATGGGAACCAGTACCACGTGCAGTTGAACTGGTAACGAACCGCTGAGTCACCATGGTACACAGCCCTTTGTGGGGCTCTCAAGCAATATTTTATGGGAATTTGAAAGAATTATTGTTCCATGTGCAGTAGGCTGTAGTTACACTGGTGGGTGGACTTAAACCATCATGCCCAGCCTCTTCAACACAAGAGTACCATGCCACTGACACCAAGTCTGCTTCAAGAATAAATGAATATTTTGTTAAACTTGTGTCTCACACATTAGATGTACAATTCATGATAGTAAAATTTAATATTACAAGTCATATTTTAATAAACAGATATTTCTTCCAGACCCTCAACATGCTCTCAAAGGACCAGGATTTTCTTTTCAAATTTTGTAAGTAGACTAGTGGTTATTAACATATTTATTTACTTACAATTTTTCAAGGAGTTGTGAACTGCATTCTACTCTATATGGGTCCTTCGGATCCAAGTCTTTTATCTTCCTGGCCAATTCTCTTATTTGTCTGGACAGTTTGTTGTACCTGTAAAAAAAATCAAATTTTCAAGTGCAGAGTGACTGTCTGTTTAGAATATCATTATAACTTTGTATTTTATTAATAGAATTGCATTTATATTATACAGGAAAAATTTACTTCATACTATCATGGTTTAACTTAGAATTTGTTTTGCATTTCCCCCCAAATTCCTTTGATATTCATAGCCCTCCCCACAACAGATAGCTATTTTAGGATAAAAACTGAATATAAAATACTTCCGTTCAAAAATGATTAAGAGACAGCGTCACAAAACATTCAACTTGTAAAGTCCAGCGCATCCAGCTCTCTCTCTCTGGCTGTGGCATTTAGTAGCTTATTCAACTGAAAGAGAAAAAGAGGTTTGGGGCAATTAAATCACACCCATCAAGCATGATGCCACCTATTATATACTTGGCAAGGAGGGGTGGAGCAAGTAGGTACAGAACTGTAATTTCCCTTGTCATTAGTTTGCTGGCTGGTAGTGCTGTCTGTACAGAGTTGGAAGAGACAGTAAGCTTGAGAGCACTGTGCTGTGTGGTGCACTAGTAACACATCGACTCACTCTGCAGGAGTTGTACTCTATTCCCCTTTGATTCCACTATTTTCAGTTTTTCATGATTTCCCCAAAAACCAATTCAAGCAAATTCTGGAATGATTCCTTACTACAGACTATGGCAACTTCCTTCCATTGGTTACAATGGGTTAAGATAGGTTAGGTTATGTTTGATGCAGTTACACTAACATATTAACAACTTTACATATTTTTCTCTATTCTTGTCCAGTAACAGATCATGATTGCTATTTTCCTCTTCAAAGTGCCTTCAATTACTCTATAAGTATGTACTTCCAATTTAATTGATTTAATTAATTTGTAGTTAATTTTTTTTAAATATTTATCTTGTCTGTGAATCACTACATTTTCGGCTAACACAAAGGCTTATCTCTCTCTCAAATTCACTCTCTGTACTCTCATTTGCTTTCTCTTCAAGCTCTTTTACTATTACAATCCATAGGTCATCCACCTTTTACTTCAAAATTTTAAATGTTGTTTTGCAATGTTAAAATTGCTGCTTTAAATGCTGTAGCCTCCAGTAGTATTAGGAGGCTAGCTGCTCTGCAATACCTGGGGTGCTTCAGAAATACTGACGAGCCTTCCCACAGCATTTTAATGAAAGAATCGCAATGAGAATCATGAACATATTACTCAAAAACAATCACATCATGTTTATCATCCAGGTCTTGAAAAGTAAATTTTTCAACATCAGGATAAAATATGCAAGCTCTGTGTAGAATTGTATTACAAGAAGAACTCTTTTGATATTTAATGATCCCCAAAAGTATGGTTGTTTCTTACAAAAATGACCATTCACAATCCAGCCATTGTGCCATTCCACTACCTGGTTAAATTTTGCACATTAAAAGAGAGACACATTTTACTAAAGTAGGGTGAAATAGAAGCACTTGCCATGCTTCATTACATCAGCTACTAAATTTCAAGCAACCCAAAGGTTGCCCAGTGGATAGAGCACCTGCAAGAATACGACTTTGAAATACAGTAACAGCAATGCACACACACTTTTCAGGAGACCAAGCGAACTATTCTGTAGTCATTGTAAATGCCAGGAGGAAAAAGGTGGTGTATTGTTGAAGACTAGGAGGACAAGCATTCAAGGCTGTAGGTGAACCATCAGAAGGTACTTGTGATGGTTCATCTACATGGGCTGATGAGGACAATATGAAAGATCAGCCAGTTGACCACACCTTGCATCCAATATTAGAGTGCAAAGAAGCTGGATGTCACTCAAGATCAGAGGAGATATCCAGTCTGAGCCCAACAGTTAAGGTATAGTGAGCACAGTGGAATTCCCTTGTACTGAAGAATTATGCGATTTACAGGAACAAGGAACATAATAATGGGAAACACATGTACTTACTTCTACCAGAGTGCAGAATCCCAGAAGTGATAAACAAGGAAATGCATAATACAAAAGCAGGTGGACACTTCAGTGTAAATAAGACTTTTAAAAGTGTTTGACTGAGATTCTACTAGCTCCATTGTTGGGAGAATGTTAGAGGTGCCATCTGTGTGATGCCTGTACTGCAAGGAAGAGTCCAAGGATTAAGAAATGAGGTCCCCTTCAGAAATACAATGTTTGGCCCCATTTTGAGATAATTGCATTGAACATTTTCGGATCATTACCAGCCACTTAGAGGGTGAATTGGTACCTTTTCGTAGCACAACACTATTTCACAAAGTGGCCTGAAGTCATACCAGTTCCAAACCAATAGGCCGGCACTGTAGCTGATGCACTCGTAGAGCGTGTATTCTCCAAGTTTGGAGTGCCACTCAAGCTTCATTTAGATCAAGGGCAAAATAATGAAACCAGCCGTTTCCAAGAGGTAACTAGGATTTTAGGAATGAAGAAAACTCGAACCACAGCACACCCTCAGTCAAAAGGGATGGTTGAGAGAATCAACCATACTTTGGAACAGTATCTGGCAAAAATATTGGAAGACAACAAAAAGGATTGGGAATCCTGGGGACTATTTCATAAAAATACATATCTACAAGTTAAATGTTACAAGTATGGAAAAGCTTTGGACTTGTAATAATTGCATCTCTTGTAGTAAAGTTACAATTCGAACTTCAATATTATTTATTTCGGTTCTTTTTCAATCATTGCAGTGTGCTTGTTCTGTGCATGTTCATTTGTTAGTGTAGTTTGATTTTGTTAGAAGGATTTTTATATGAGAACATGAGTGCAAAAAGTAAAACAGCAAATAAACTTTAACTCTGTAACTACACTTTTCACGTAATTCTGCAACGGCTGGGAACGTGACCAAAATATTGTTTTCCTCTGGTGTCAGAGTTTGTCAGGGTGCCCAAAGACCTCTGAAATGGCTTAACGACTGCTATAAATCAATAACAACCAGGACCGAATATTTAACGTGCCCTCCGAAGCCCAGAAGTGCTGAGATGTTATGCCACTAAACGGTCACCCATCCAAATGTGTGCCGCTGGGAATGTTGCTTACCTTTGGTGATCAATTAAAATCTCTCAGCCAAGCGCTAAAAGTAGTACCTAGGTACACTTATTTCTAAAGCTACAACTTGATGAAACTCACCTTTTGATTTTCATACATCAACGTTGGAAAGCGGAAATGTGGTAACTACGCTATAGTTGTACAGATACACTCCAAAAACATTACCCTACTACTTGGCTATCGGGTAAAAAAATATTTCCTTCCTTTTGGGTTGCCGTAATCAGTTAAAAACCTAGGTCAACATAGAATTATTTTATAATTCTGTTTTCACATAAATTAAATGTCTTTTCCCAATTTATTTATTAGTGTATCACTGTAAGACTCAATTGTACCCGGGCGAAGCCGGGCCGGTTTGCTAGTAAGTAATAATTTCCAGAAATTAAAACCTTTATGAAAGTTTTAAGTGACCATAACACACATTTACAACTCACCCACACATTCATTAACTCACCTCCCAAGTGCACAGGTGTACGACTGACTCACTTTAGAGTTCTCTGCCTGTGTGTTAGGGTTGAAATCACCACCCATAGTGTGGAATAAGCCTGTCTGGATAGTTTCACTACCAGTTCAGGTGAGTTCCATGCTGTGGGACTACACTGCTACACCACAACAGGAACTGCTCTACACAGGTAATTTAATCAAGACGGAGGTATGGTTGTGAAGCACTATGTGTCCACAGTCATACGCCGTATACATACATTGCACAGCCCATGGCTTGGTGGTGTTAGATTGCAACACACTGCCTGCAGAATTACACACACATAATCTAAATGCTCAAAACAATTAAAAATAAAAATTTTAATTACTCTATAATATGGGCTTACTAGGGGTTTAAATTAAAACAATATTTAAAACCACTCTTGGGTCGGCAGAATTATCTGATCAGTCCAGGACAACAATCTGCACATTTAACAAAACCACCTAGACCAAGGCATTTCTAGCTCAGTTCACACGAAACACTGGAGCCGAGTGGAGCTCCCCGGATCTTCCAAAAACACAAGGCAGTCATAATTAACACCTATGAATCCTTTAAACACACTCATACACATTCCTTAGTATTTCTAGATTAATTCAAAAATAAATACACAGGTAATTTAAATTAATTAATTAATTCATTGCATCTCCTGGGCGGTCTGAGTTTTCCAATACGTCCAGGATAAGTTTTAACAAAACTACTTCGTTCTAGGTAATTTCAGCTCACTTCACTAGTGTGTGGACACACACAGCCCTAAATACACACAGCATTCTCCCACGCGTCTCATACTTACATCCTGTCAGGGCAGCTTCTCATGTGAGTGCACTGGCAGACAGTTTTTGCCCCACTCTGTTATCAGGAATCCAGGCCAAGAGGCACACATGAGAGGTCAGGACTGGGTAGCGAGCTTTAATTTTAAGTTAGTTTTAGTTTTAAACAAAATTCAAAATTTTTTACAAAAAAGTATAAAAATAAAACATAACACAAAAAATTGAAAAATTTCAAAAACCAAATAAAAACTTAAAGATATAAAAAAAATCTAAAAAAAAAAAATAGAGTCAAGGTTGCAAGGCTGGTTTTTTTTAGTTTTAAGGACAATCTACAAGTCATGCCCTGTGGGAGGCTGATGTAGATTTGCCAACTACACTGGTTAAACCTAGTTTTGACCAGGGCTGGCAACAGTCTTGGTACATAGGGTACCAGAAAAGTGTACTAATTACATGCAACTTTTTTCACAAATGCCACATTATGAAATGACAGGAAAAGAAGAGCGTGGCCAGACCCTGACTTGTAGTGCCGTAAGGACTGATGATGAGAAAGCTGGGTTGTCGATGAGAAGCAATTTGGGTTGTAGGGACTCACCGACATACTACACGCGAGTTTAACTGGCCACTTGCAAACAACACTACATGTTCTACAGACATCACGACACTGCAACACGCCAGTTGGGAGACTGGTGGGGAGCTTCACTCCCTCGCCAAAAATAACTACATGTAAATTTACTAAGATAACAACAGTGGTTAACAGCTATAAATACGGGCCCGGAGCCCAGCTAAAACATAGACATGGCAGCCCACCGCCGGCTCGATGATTTGACTCAAGTCTGTTGTGCTGCAACTAGATTTGCAAACCCACTTAACGAGTTATGGGAACTTTGGTTCCTGGACTCGTGACAGCACGGTCTTCCAGGGGCATACGAGAGATCGGCGGCAGCGCTTTCAATAATCTTGCGACGCTGAAGATGACTACTGCAATGTACGGCGAAACGATGGTTCCAGAAACCAACCAGACGCGGCTACAGCCTACAAGCCAAGACAGCCATCATAGTACTTGCTTTTAACATTTAAATAATTTTTTTTTTTAATCTTGCAATAGTTTATAATGGATTTTATCAGTACATAAATTTCACTATTTTAATTGCAAATAGAGTTTCTTTATATCCTTGCAAAACTTTTTAGTTCCAAATGTAAACAACGGTTTCTTATAAATATTTTTAACATGTTTTAGTACAATTTTATAAGGACAACAATATTCAAAATGTAACAAATTCATTATACTGAATGTTAGGCTCAGTAATTATATTTAAAAAAACTCCATGATTCTGAGCATAACGATGCCTTCAATTGCAGCAAAGTTTCTCTTGTAACAAGTCTACATTTTGTAAAAACTTTAGTATTATTACTTTTATTCATCAGTACCTGTGTGTTATAAGTTAATAACTGGGCATCATGATCTGACAAGGTATTTGTAAGTAGGAACGTCACACATCCACATCAATAAAATTATTATTGATAATGATACCCTTATTAAATTGGATACATGTAGGAAAATCAATAACTCAAATCAAATAAAAACACCTCATTATATATTTAAATAATTTTTTGTGCATTATCCTCAGAAAAGTTTACATTCAAGTCACCACATGCGATAATTTTTCTGTTAGGTTTATAAACATAGTTTAGAACACAGTCAAGCTGTCAAACAAAAATATTACAATTTCCTATAGGTGCTCTATAAGATTAAATAAAATAAGAATGACCATTAATCTCAGCACATAATACAACAACATTCAAAATCCAAATCAGAGCAATATTTACTTAATCCATGCAATCAAAATTTATCATATTATTAACATACATATATATATATATATATAGCCACACACACACAAACTCCACCTTGCCATTTTGTTTGTCTACAAAAACTTGATGCAAGTGAAAAACCTTGGAAATTAATTTTATTTACATCACTATACTTTTTGCTGATGATACCACTGTATTATGGTCCATACCGTATAAGAAGGCCACTTTCTGACAGTCAGTGAGTGGCAACTTAACGTTTACGAAACAAACAAAGCGTCATTTACAAAATCCTGTATCAGCTGATGCACGAACGAACAAAAGTTAAAATTACGTTGGCTATTCTGAGTGCACTGCCGATGCACATCCGAAAAACCAAAAATGTGCGGATAAGAAAGAGTTCGTAGATTTATTAATACATTTTATTTTACGAGGTCACAAAACAATGGTTGTTAGCGTTAAAAACTAAACTTCGTGATAATGTAGTTATGTTTAGGTGCTCAAAATGAAATGTACAATAGAACGTGGAAAAGTTTTCTGAAGTTGTGCTATTGACCTATTCCATGTCCTCTGAGCTGTGCCGGCTCACATGAGATCCACGGAATGTAAAAAATAAATAAATACATAAGGTGAGACTGTTAAACACAGGACATTGACCTCTTGATAACTTACAGCAACACCATTAACAAAAATTAACAATTCATCAACATTATTTCTTGTCAATCTAATGTCTTGTTATGAGGTTTTAATGTTTGCTTAAAAAAATGTAGTCCAGGATATGTGAACAATAATGTGCTTTTAAAATGGTAAACCTGACATTCACAGTAATAAGGATGGACTGTTACATAAATTCCTGCACAAGATATGTAGTCCAAAAGTTGTTACCTATGAGAATAGTGACTTTTCCTAAAATCGGGGAAAATAATACCTGCAAATGTTATATATGGCTATTACTAACAACACTTAATACAAATTTTATTGGGGCTTCATGTAATTTGCAGTATATACCATGAAATGTGATAGTGAAGAGGGCTATGAAGATTGAGGTAGTTTAAGCGGTAAAACACGTAAAATTTATGTCCAATATATTTATATCAGGTTGCTTAGTCGTATTAAATTAAACAATACCTTTTGAAACCAATCCTTAATTTATAAAATGACAGGTAAAAAACACTGCAATCAAACAGTGTTAGAATATCATGTAATTCTGTTGAATTTCTCAAGGCTTACCTTGTCTATGTTCACGAGAGGATTTACTACATAACATATTACTAGTAGATAAAATATACATATAGTATATCACACAAAAACACGTTCACAGATGGTGTTTATAAACAGTTGACGTGTATCGCCATGATATATTTGGTGACCAATGATGCACAGACACAGGAAACAAATGTGCATCAATTTTGGTTTACATCACAGTTGTATGCTGGAATGGGCGCCAATTCAGTGTACCGTGTAAATTTGACTGTGCAAAGGTTTGTGATTTACGAGTGCTGTTACACGTGTTATATTGCAATTCATTCTGTTTGACGTGTTAAATCAAATTATTGTGCAAAAATACTAGTGTTTCTGTGCCATTATGTCCAAGCGAAGTGTTCAAATATAATAATTGTGCGGAGTATGTGGAGTTTTGACAAATTTAATAGACGTTAATGTGTAATCACCTGGGAGGTATGATTGCCGCTTCAGTGGATAACGTAATACATTTGGAGTTTTAGCATGGAAAGTGTATATAATGTAGTGGACTGTACTGTGTAGTATTGCGAGTGAGTGTGGTAATTCAAGGACTTACGTACTTTTGCAGCCAGTCATGTAAAATGCAGCAGACTTAACTAAATTAAACGTAACTTCACGATAGGTGAATCACAGGGATGGATGAACTGACACGAGCATACTTATACTTTTTCTAACACACTAGCTCATGTCGGCACACTCTCTCCCTGTAATCACATGTCGTAAAGTTAAGTTGAGTTAGGTTAGGTCTTCTTGCAATTAACGTGATCAAGGAACCTAAATGACATGTAATTTTTATTTATTTATTTTGTTATTTCAGCACAATATGACAATTAATTTATAGCCATCAAAGTGGGATACATACAATGTGCACTACATAATTATTTAGGGGGTAATTTAATTCCCTAAAATAAAGCTCTAATCAGGGACCTTTTATCAACATGTTGCACACAGGTAGTAGGCGATGTGACTTGCAATTGATCAAGACAGTAAAGTCATAAAATCAAACATAGTTCAGAGTCCCAGGTATGCAGTAGAGACAGATAATACAGGCTATCCACGATTCACATAACAAGAATCACATTGACATAATATTAACATGTATGCTACAAGTATCACATAACAGTAATTAATAAATGATTCCTAGTTCAAAAGTTGTAATTAAAATATGACAATCTGTGTTTGAAAGAATAAAATATTACATTTACTAACATGTTAATGTCAACTAATTGACTAGTAACAAGTAAATAAAGTAAACAAGTTGGTGGTGCAGAGCTTAACCAAGGTTTTTTTTTACCACCTATATATAAACTTTTACAGTAGTCCATCAGTATGGTAATAAGGATTCCCATGAAATTACTTTTTAAGAGTAACACTTGCTTTAGATGCTTCTTGAAGGTTGTGGGGGCTATTCTTGTTTCTAAGGTCGGTACGCAGAGTATTATAAAATTTGTGACCTTGATAGTTGGATGTTTTCCTGCCATACTCAGTGTTGATTAAGGTCAAGGGTTTGTCATTAATATGCCTGGTTCCATGCTGATTTCTGTTTGGTAAGTGATCAGAGCACCTTGTGTTGTAATGGATGTGAGTTAGTAGGTTAAGTTTATACAGACAATTTGTGGGCAGTATTTTACTAATTGTATAACGATCTTTAGACAGTTGTGTAAGTAAGGTCAAATTATATTATTACAGCTTTGTTTTGAATCACTTGTAGAGGTTGTAGTACATTTTTGGAGAAACTTCCCCAAATAAGGGACAAATATAGTAGGTAACAGTTTATCATGTTGCGTATTATTTTTTTTGTGACAAGTTGAGCTCCGCGGACATAACTTTTACGTGTTTTACCCCACAATTTCCCTCATCTTCATAGCCCTCCCCACTATCGCATTTGGTAGTATGTACTGAAAATGTCATGTTACCCCTAAGAGTTCAATTATACAATTTTCCATGAATTTTCTTTTGTTTTCGGAAAAGTCACTATTCTTTATAATTACCATTTCCACTGTTATTGGTGTAGTTATGGTTATGTCAACTGTAACATTGCTTCACATGAACCCACTAAACTCAACTAAAGTTGAAGTAGGCTCTATCCGCGTTAACAAGGTCGGCGCCACTAAAAAGCTTCATGTAAACGAGGCATTCAGACAACACTTATTAGCTGCTTAAGTTTTCTTCGCTGGAAGAACTTACTTGGTATAATCTTCACGTTTCTGGATACAGTATCGTTTCAATATTTTAACTTCATGTAAATTATTGTCCGCTTCCCAAGATATGAAGTCAACTTTCTTTAGCAGTTTCTGTTCATGAAATTTTAATTTTCGCACCATGATGGTTTGACAACAATAGTACTAATTAGATAATTATTCGCCACAGCGTGATAGAATCCAGAGTGTAAACCACGTTGGTTTGTTTATAACTTTTTTTTAACGTGTCCACAGATAAGTATACTGTGTAGCAAGCAGGATTCTACCATAGATTTGGATAGACTGCGGTCGCAGTCATTCTCTTGAGTTGAGACGTGATCAGTGATAGTCATTGGTGGTCACGGTTGAGCTCAACATCACGATCAACTTCTGTGTAGAAGTTCAGACGAGTTCTGTGACATACCACAACAGCCGGTCACTATGTCCTATACCATGCAGAGAAAACAAGTGAGACCAGTATTTATTGTGGAGTTTGACGGTTGTTTACCAGTGTAAAGATCGCGTAATCATTTGTAGCCCAAAACATTGTACCAGAATTTTCATGTGTGTTTGGAAGTGTATTAAAATCGAAATGAATTAACATACAACGCTTCTTGACCTTGACGATAATATATATAAAGCGCGTGTGTGTTTGTCTCAGTTAACTAAATAGTGATTTCTTCGTTAAATATATAAAGTTAAGAATAGTTTTAATTTAACATGGTAGTGTTCTGTACCACAATTTGGTACATTTGCTTCCCATTTCCTATATGTTTATCTTGAAAATATGCCACGAAATAGATTTCTGACGACTTTAGCAGTTTTTAAAAAATATGAAAAAAAACTGTAACTGTACTAAAATCGAATATAATAACAGCTGATATTAATAGCTGTCTTCTACTTGTAGAAAAGTAGTTGTTTATATTCTGAAACAACTAGAGTGCAACAACACAGGCATTGATTTAACTGAAGAAACCCAGTACGACATAATACTGTTATGTCAAACTGTTATATTGTCAGTAAAGTGGCAATATATTTCGCCCAGATGTGTCGCCAAGAGAATGGCAATTAGTTAGTTTTGATGACATAAACCACCATATAAGCAATTTTTTTAATTTTAGGCCACTCCATTCCTTTTTGCTCTGTTTCATTGGTGAAATTAGCATAAATTTACACCAGCAATAAAAAATTCAGATATAAAGCAATTTTGAAATTATGTGTGTAATATTTTGCATAACCAAAGCTCAACCATGTGGATGCCAATGTCTTATTTATCTCAGAAACATATTCAACATAACATAAAACTTAATCTCACACAACATAAGTCATACAATTTTATTTTAAAACAACTTAAACTGATGAATTTGATAATATTATGAATATAGAGCTGCGTATGAAACATTACACTGTGGTAGAGATGACCCAGGGCTGGTGGAGTGTAGAATTGTTCGGCACCATAACTCAGTGGAGAGTTAATGATGGTGGTCGTTCGGTATATCACCCAGGGGACGCTGGATACCTCCGTCAGTTTGAAGATGAAGTTGTCACGCACTTAATATTACACTACTTACACACTTTGACCTTATGACGAGACTGTAGGCCGTCTCGTACGCCTGAAATATATTAGAAAAATTGTGGGTGCTACTACAAGCAGTGTAGCACCTTATGTGTCCCAGAGGACAATGAATGAACACTCACTGAATTTTGTAAAGCTTTTTACTCACATACTTTATTACCTGTTCAAGAAGTGGACATGAGAATAATATAAGAAACGGCCCCAGCACTTACGGCCTGCCGGTGAACTTTACATGAAAATTATTTAAGTCTGCATGGTTTTATGCGGATACGCTGTAGCTTTAAGCTCTCTGGTGAAAGTACCGCGGGTACTCCTCTCAGTACAGAAAAGAAAGAAATCAAATGTTTCTGTTAGTTAAGTTACTATTGCAATGAAGTGAGATCATCCTAAATGATGATACCGAGGGAGCTCGCGGAGAGGACATCCACACTGCCGGTCTGGCTCGGCTGCTGAGACGAACTGAACGAATGGCGTCGGCTTCCATCAAAAGTGGTGTGAACCGACATCAAACGCCGAATGTTAAAACATGTCATAAGTACTATGTAACATTATTGCAATGGTGAAAAATTATACAAATTAAATGAAGCACATTGGTGACACCCCCGTTGATTAACAAATGTCTGTTAAGCTTGATGTTGCGAAGTTGACGGGGAGTGTCACCGCACTAAATGAAATGTTACTATGATGGAGGCTTTTATAGGCAGTCTCTCTTTATGAAAACACAATTACCCTCTTATAAATAGACACTGAATAAACTTTTTTACGCTTTCTTGTGAAAAGTCTCTGAATTTCATTCCCTGTGACGTGTTTGTATTTCACTGGTTACAGTTTTGCCAGGTGGCTGTTTCCTGAAGGGATGGAGTAGTCCACCTGGGCAAAGGGGTGTGGTTGCCATGCTTGATGGCTCTTAATACAATAAAACCCACTCCTGACTGTAGCTTTGAATGAGATGAAGTTGTGTGATTTGTATATAAAAATGATGCACACTGTTGGTCGCACTTTGGTGCACTTATCACTTCAGCTTTGGCCTACAGGCCAGCTAATGCCACTTGATGGTGTGTTATGACGTATGTTGCGGCACGAGCTGCTACGAAGTAACGACCAACGGCCTTTGTGCCCAATGGCTGTGGCTTTGGGGTAAACACAGTTTCGGATCGCCTACTATTTTATTACAAGAGTTAGCTCTTGTAATGTATAAAGTAAATTATAATATTTAATAAACTGAATAGGCTTTTAAATTAAGTCATATGTACTATTATTACATAATAGGCCACCTACCTGGAGTTAATTTCCGTGAAGAACAGAAACATGGGAATGGTAAAGGTGACACTGACCTATCACTGCCACACACAGGACACTAAACAAGCATTCGGTGTTTTTGTCGCGCTACATGTAACTATGGAACTTTCGTAGTGATCCTGTCATTTTATCGGTGGTCTTCAGGGCCATGTGGTAGTTATGTAGGTGTGTGATTAGTATATTTTAAGATAAGGCCGACTGGAAAAATATTTTAGCTATATTGGAGGATTTCAAAATGTTATTATCTCAAGTGTATAATGTTTTAAAATTACCTACCTACCCTCATTTGAAAAGTCTGTTATTTTAGTAAATAGGCAGTGCACTGTAAACCATCTGATAGTTTCGTTAATAAATGTGTATATCACACACGCTGCAATTCAGTTCAAGTGCAATGTAGGTGGGCCCCTTAATTAAAGTGAAAAACAATAAACCAGTACTAGACAATTTAACCACCATCGTATATTTAAAGCTCGTGTAGTTTAGAATCTCACATCTTTGTTCTGCCTCTATTTTTATGCTGATTAGTAATGTTGGTCACGAGCAAAACAAGATCTTCAACTTGTGGTAGGAGATAGGACATGCCTTTCGACACCCTTAAATATTTCATAAAATGTCAGATTTTGCCACACATTTATTATACATTTTAGGGTGCCATGGGACAATAATGCATAGTTGTAGGCAGTGTTGTCTGATTAACACTGTAACTGAAATACAAAATATTTTAACAATTTTGTATACAAAACACAAACTCTGTTTTCAGCTGTAAGCACACAGGTCGAAAAAGTTAGTATCATATTATAGATCGTATCCCAACATTACTTAAAATCAACTATGAATCTGGCCCATAATTCTTTCACAAATTTTCATTTTCCTTTCCTTACTACTCCTCTGGTCACCGTTAAAAAACAGTGAATAAAAGGACCTGTTTCTCGACACCTAAATTTACTCAGGAATATTTGTTATTTTGCCCTTAACACTATGTTAGCAAGAATCTTCTGTGAAATCGCTTGAATCCTAGGTTAGGATGGTTAAGTCTGGTCAATGTAGTATGCCAGAATTAGCTGCTATATCAGTGTCGAAAACAGTGAGTGTGTGCATATTACTAAGGCATGTAGCCTGTAGCATAACAAATGGTAATTAGATGTAGTACCATAAGTGCATAGCTCACCATACCCGAATTTTTTAAATTTATATGATTCTGATGCTGTGAACCATCTCAATTTAACTTCATTGCATATGGGTATTAGTGAAAAGGGGTTTAATAATCAAGTAATCTTAGGATACTTCATAGATTGTACACAATGTAAGTAACAAATGACATTTTTTTTTTAAACTGTGGGCACTGGATAAGTTTACACTCCAAATATGCAGTCTTCCTAGTAAATTCAAATTGAAATACAAATTAAAACTTAAATCATTTTCATGCAAACTGGTAAACCTGGTGCAAAAATAAACAATATATGTTCCATGTTGAGCCCAAAGGGAACTGCCTGCTTGGTCCCATCTTGCCCCTCTTTTCAAGCTTCAGGTTCAAGCGGGGAGTCTGCCCCTGTTGTACTAACAAGTGATGTGTTCACAACAGCTGCATTTTAAATACAGGTGCATTAGAGGTTTAAACATTTTCAATCTGAGCACAATATTATTTACCATCTTATTAATAATGTTGCAGTGCTTGTTTATATATATCCAGGACAATATTATAATGTCTGGGTCCAAGAAAAATGGCGGCCTACAGTGAGTGACATTAGCTTGCCTGTGACTAAATTGGAAAACAATTGCCAAACTAAATCCAAGATGGCGGGTATTGAATGATAGAACATGTTTTGTTTATGAAAGCAGGAAAAAAATTATATCTAAGATTGCTGATATGACATGGAATGATGGAGCATAAATAAAATCCAACATGGTTCATAGGAAATGGCTGAGAATGAATAAACTCTAAGATTGCAGACCTTGAATGACAGACCATGAGTAAAATCCAAGGTGACAATCGAGCAGAAGTGTGTAATTTGGAAATATATGGTGGTCAGAAATAATATGGCGACCGAAAACAAGATGACAGCCAGAACCAAGACAACAGCCAGAAACAAGATGATAGCTGGAAACAAAATAGTGACCATGGTCATTAAAGAGAATGCAATATCGATGTCCGCGCCCCACTATTGCACCTGGGGGAAAAATTGAAATTTGGAGGGAAAAAGTGATTTTTTTATGGGAAAAGAGGAAATGTTGGTCAATATTAAATGAAAAAACGGGACATTTTCAAGGAGAAAAGGACAATACGAAAAGGACGGCACAAAGCAGGGCAGCCGATCCCTGATCTCTGTTCATGTATGCCCATTTTTCTTCTACTAATGCTGTATTCATTTTAAGGCTCACAACTTGGTAACACCACAATGATTTCTCCCTCCCCCTTAAAAGGCAATACAAAGAAAACGTATTTTGCCTACTAATTTAGCATACATAAGCAAAAAAAAAAAGGCATATAGGCTTAAGCTACTTTGGTAAATATACACTGAAGAGCCAAAAAAAAAAAAACTGGTGCACCTGCCTAATATCGTGTAGGCCCCCCGAGCACGCAGAAGTGCCGCAAGACGACGTGGCATGGACTCGACTAATGTCTGAAGGTATGCAGGACGCAATTCACACCATGCAGGGCAGTCCACAAATCCAATCTGCGCCAATTTGAGAAAGGGTTGCACGTCTGTCACGTTTAATGATTCTCGTCAGTCGTCGTTTTACCCGTTCTTTCACGATCTTCTACCGCCCGCGGCGATGTCGAAGATGTGATGTTTTACCGGATTCCCGATATTCACGGCACACTCGTGAAATGGTCGTACGCAAACATTTAAATGTTATCGCTACCTCGGAGATGCTATGTCCCATCTCTCGTGCGCCGACTATAACACCACGTTCAAACTCACTTACATCTTGATAACCTGCCATTGTAGCAGCAGTAACAGATCTAGCTGCCGACCGCATCGCATTACTCTGATTGGTTCCATACCTCTGTTATTTGCATACGCACGCCTCTACCAGTTTTTTTTTTTTTTTGGCTCCTCAGTGTATATTCCCATTCTTATACTGTACTATGTACTGTACTGTGTTTTTACATTACTTTAAAAATATATTTTTTTTAAGCTGGCCTATCCACAGTACAATTTATCAACAGAGAAGAAAGTGACGAAAAATATCACCATTCCAAGTAGCATTTCCGAAATAAATATATTCTAACACCAAGCCTATTTTTGTCGCTGGTTTTTCGACCAACCTTCCTCCCACTCCCCAAGATTAACCGTAGCGCACGCCGATGTTGAAGGTATAGGGTACATATGAAATTGTATTGGCAAAAGAATACCCCACCCTCTCCCCAAAAAAAAAATCACTAGGATTGTCCAAAAAACCTTAGTGCCAATTTATTGCCAGAATTTATGGGCGAGGAAGCATAGTTTCAGCTAATTTGGTCTCGCACTCTCTGCGATAATTTACAACAATGAATGTCCTAAAGGTTTGATTTAATGAACATTTCATGGTTATGGGAATATTGCAAAGATAGAATTGTTACCTCCTAGATGTACGTGATTTGCTGAGTTGCTGCTTCACAAATCCAGGAAACTTAATGGAATAATAGGTTTACTGGAAGCATGCAAATGCCTGCAACTAATTGTTCAAACGCCTTACCGATATTAAAAAATATTAATGCAGGGTTGATTAGCAACAATTGGCTAAAGTAATAAGTGATGTATTAGCAGCGCCTGCTCATTACGTTTTGTATGAAAAAAAAATACGAAAATAGCCTTCAGCACAAAGATTGAAAAAATGAACTAACTTAGCTATTAACATTTTAAATCAATATTAAAAATCATAGACAAGATACCGTAAATGCTTAGAATCTGGGACTTTCTTTCAACTGTAGAAGAACCCCCAAGTTTTATTTGTTTCAGTAAACATTGGTGCTTAGAATAGGAACTGTAATTACTTATTGTTGCAGGTTTTGGCGTGGTCCATATTTCTGTAGAAAGTGTTTTACTAATGAAAATATATGTGTTTTGAATAAAATATTGTAAATTTTGTAATAAAAGAATCAAATCAATATCTTACAGGAAGAAAAGTGCTTTGAATCGGAAACATAAAGCGAAAATGTGTTATTTTTGCATTTCCTTTTAAACACATGCATACATGCTGTGACGTCATGAGTCATACGCAAGTTTGCTTGTCACCTTCGTTTGTGGAGGCCGTGAAGCATATATTTTAACGGAGAGTTGTGTTAAAATCATGGGTACCGAAAATGACAAACAATTAACAAAAAAAAAAAAATAATAATAACAAGAAATCATTTGCAAAAAGAATTAAGTTATTCGTGATTAAAGTGTGTTCCTAAACGAAAATGACCTTCTAAAATCACCAGTCGTATCAGTAGTTAGGTTTTTGTAGAAACAATGCAACGCTCTTGTTGCATAGGCCTATCAGTAATTGTTGCAAGAAAACACGGATAATACAGCGATATCCACAAGAGGGTCCAAGACACAAATGCATAGTAGTAATGTTAATGGAAAAAGAATACATAAAGGCCGTGTTTAAATTGTTTGTTATTTGGGGGAAGAGGGTATGGACAAAAAAAACTGTCAATAGGATATAAATAACAAGATTAGAATCGTTGGTGTGAGAAAGAAAAGGCGGGGAGAGGAAGACGAAAGGGAACAGTGATCACTTGCATTTTGAAACAAAAGTATGTTCCCTTCCTATTCTGCATGCTGAAACTTCCACTGGCATTCTCCTCCTTTACCATCCTTTCTCTCTTGAAAGTTTTGGTGATAAGCTAGAACGTTTGATGAGGGACGGGGAACGTATTCGTTTCATTCGTGCAAAATATCTCCAGGTGGTATAGCCAAATGTCGTCTTTAAACAAAATGGGTATTTGGTGTTCAGTGTAAATATTTATATGGTTGAAGACGTGCCTCACCAAGGTAACTTTTCGTTTGATACTTCTCATTTGTGAAAATTAACACACAATATCCAACTGTATGTACATTACGAAAAAAAAAAAAAAAAAAAAAAAAATATGATTAAAAATCAAACAATAACATTACAAAATACAAAAAAAAAATAAAAAATTGTTCGAATCACATAAAGGCTGTTCACGGTAAAGTGAGCACTTTTGAGGTCCTAGTTACTTTTTTCCCAACAGCAGTTTTTTTATCTTTCCACGACTTTTCAAAATAAATATTGCCATGTAAGTAATACACACAGTATATTAAGGCTGCAATGAAATATATTTATTGACTATTATTCCAAATTAGAGGGCTTCAAAAAGTGATCACTTGACTGTGAATAGCCTATAAACACATTTTGTGCAATGTTAGGTGCTGAAGCTTATATATAGTGCATATTACAGGGATTTTATCCAAATTGGCAAAAATAATAAATGCAAATAAAAATCAATAAATTTTATTATCATCTCGGTTAAAATATAATTTCCATCGGTCAAATTCTCCACAAGGTCAAAGTGATCGACCTTAGGGACGATAACGAACTGTACATTGTAGTTTTCCTGTTGAAGTTTCTGAAACATATTGTACACATGCGCTTATTTGAAAAATGCACACATGAACAATAAACTCTGTACATATATAAGTACACCCATTACTGTAATATTTCTCTATTATAGGTTGGCCGTGGTAGTAACTATGAAAATTAGTTTTCTGAATAGTTTTCAAATCCACAGATACACACATTAATGCATGGCAAAGAATAATTATTATACACATGCAGACTGGAATCTGTATGTTTAAAAATTGTCATTATTAAGGTCAGTCTACATAATCACTCTTCTGCTGTACGTAAATTTAGAAGAACCCTTGGTAGGTTTGGCAACAATTTGCATAATCCGTAGTCAAGTCAAGAAAGTTACCTTTTTAACAATGTGTGTTAAATACATATCAGAAATATTTAATTTACACTGATAAATCCTAAAATGTGTAGACCTTACAAAGTAGAATAACTATGGTTACTTTAGCCTGTATCGAAGAACCTTGTTTTGTCAATGTTCTATATACGTATTTATATAAGTTAACATAATTACAGCAGCCTATAAAGTTAAACGTTGAGTTACCTGGAAAACGGTGTACACATACTCGAGGTCTGTCTACATCGGACAGCTCTCTCGCAAGGTACACAACAGAGCATTTGAATCAAAACAACTTCCCTTCTCTCTTGGTTACTGTGGCTCATTGACTGAGCACAAACGTGATAAAAATGTATCGCGTTAAAAGGAAAATAAAATGTCTCGTTTAGCAAAAATCACTGGGAAAATGACAGCGAAGAAAGGACTGTCCCTGTTGCTCAGACGTGATGTCCTACGCAAGAGAAGGATGGATCCAATGCATAGCTTGTCTGCAGGCGCGTAATCAACTCGTATCAATGGAGATGGGAAATTGTTTTTGCGAATACGTAAGTGATCTGTCCATCGGGAAATTTAAATACATCTCAATATCCAAATCATTATGTACATTATTATTTTTGTACCGAAAATTATCGTGTTTTTAAACTTTTGTAGATACATGACTTTCTCAGATTTTTATAATGGCAATAAAGTTTTAAGTTTTATTTTCTTATAAATATGTTCACTGCTTCATACAATCAATCTCTATTTTCAAAATAAGATCCTATTTTATATTATATCCAGCTTCTAGTCTAGTCTATTTTGTGTTAAGTTCACTGATCAGTTCTTCAAAATGGAATGAAAAAACATTAACATTAAACATTAAAAAATTATAAAAGTATTTGTATTAAAAAACAACGCTTTATTTTAATTCCCATTGAAACTAAAAAAGAGCACAGAGAATAATCTGCAACAGTAAAAGCTTCTCTTTTTTTTTTAAATAAACTAATTTAGTGTTTTTTTTTAAAGCGACACCCAAATTATACGCATATTCTAGGCAAACGGCGTGATGTATGTGTATGTTGGGGACGGTTGGGAGTCCCATTCACAGAGAAATCAGAGAGTAAATAAACTTATAACACAGCGAAAGTTATTTCCCTTTTCATTAAAAAAAATCACTTTCTCGTGTTATTGAAATAAGTGATCATTTTGTATTACAAACCTGGCGAAATAAATATTTTAAAGAATTTGGTTTATAATGCATTATGGTCCTGAAATAATTTTGATTTTTAATTAATTTTACTTAGCAGCAACGTGCATTTGATGACTAAAGTCACACAGGTATTCAGTGTCATACGGCAGATGGGGTCGTGGGGTCGTACCACCACAACAAGCCGGGTTCGATACCCGGGTTTTCACATGTAAGGTGCGTGGCAGACGTTAACATTTGTTGGTGGGCTTTCTCATGGTGCTCCTGCCTCTCCATCATTGCATTTCATCTCTGATCCATCTCCAATTCACTCCCATCGGCGCTGAAGACCTTGGCTCCTAAGCGCCGCCAAAATCTCTAAGATATTTTTGATAGATAATACAAAACCCTGCTGGGTGATCTTCATTTAAAAAAAATTATACGTAAACACTTTACGGTACGCTTTGACAGAAATGCGAGGAAGAAAATACGTTGCAGAGAGTAGCATTTAAATAACGTGCAAAGCAAGCCGGAATAAGCTGTTTGCTTTTTTTTGTTTTTAAGACGAGAAGCGGCGGTCCCTGAACGAATGTGGCAGTGGAGCCAAATGGATGCTTGGTCATGGGTAGACACAATACTTGCTGAAGAAACTGCCTGCTCCACGTGAGGAGTGCGTTCGACACAGCCACCTTAATAACTATTAGTTCTGAGGAAACACCAGGCGTTATCTTAAACCACCCAGTCACCACCTTCACTTGGGTAAGTGACCGAATTGGAACGGAGAGACGGTCAGATCAGTACTATTTATTATTAGCAAACTTTATAAAACAATGTAATAAATAACCAATTTTTAAATTTATATTAAAATTGCAATATAAAACATTTTTGTTCTGTTTTATTGAAAACAATTCTATTTACCTCTGTGTACTTTTGAGACTGCTTCAGAAATTCTGGCGAGTCGTGTTCTGCCACTGCTGCAAGAACTTTCGGCAGGTGCGAAGAGGGCTGTTTCTTCTCGAGGTGGAGTGGGCTCAAAAGTCTGGCTTCCTGTCTAATGAGAACAAATAAGTCCTTATGAACAGTACAATTACAATAAGTTGTTTAAGATCAATACAGCTCGACTTCGTATTCGTACTGATGCACTAATAAAGATTGGTTTCTCATTGTCTATATTTGACTAAATCCATTTTCTTGTTTGCCTTGGTCTCTACTGTAAATGTAAAGCCTATAATTTGTTCAAAGCTTTCTGATATAACTTAAACTAACAGCAATTCTACAAATAAAACTAATACTTAATTAAGATAAGAATTATTAATGGTTACGAAACTGTAAAAAAATCAACAATTTTTCAAAGTAATGACAAATTATTTAGGACTAGGTTTTGGAGTCAGTGTTAACCCAATAGTTTAGCAACATAGTTGCACAATGCAAAGGCCACCAAGATTTTACAAGGTTATTAGTGGATAAACTGTTTGCCGTTAGGATGAATTTTGCTTCCTCTGATTTCACAATGGTAAAGCAGAAGTCTCCTGGCTCGGGGTGGGGGGATGGGGACAGGGCCTGTTTGGCCCTCCCCTTGTGTGCGCCCCTGCAATGGTTACACGCTTGCCTCTCGCTGCTGAGGTCCCCATTTAGATCCCAGTTCCCGACGTCCAGGAATATTCCAGATGGCATTATCGTGTGGGGAGCGCGTGAAGGACACTGCCGTGCTGTGGGGATGTTTACTGTACTCTCCCATTTACTCTCACGTCTTCATTCCGCCACCGCTCCGCACCCATGTCATATCACCTTCTCCATTATTCAGGCTGGCCAGAACAACAGACCTGTCCGTCGAATAGAATATAACTGCAGCTTCAGTTAGTTCCTGTCTCCTGCAACTCGCGTTGTTCCAGCCTGAAGCCGCGAGCAACATGCCGTTTTCGTTAGTTTAGACTAGATTAAATTACTGTACAAATACCCAATCACGAAAGAGAACAATTGTAAAGAATGGGTAGGAATAATAAGAATTTGGAAATTTACTGGAAAATATTACATTTAATTTTACGAGACATTCTAATTCTCCCGGAAATGTCATCCTCTTTTTAAAGCCCAAATATTTGTCTAGACAGCATTTCAAAGTATAGGTGTGGCCAGAGTACGCAATATTTCTGGTAACGTGTGGTCCAATTCCAAGGATCCAGGAGCCGACACCTTAATTTAACATGCAGGGTGTCCAAGGCCAGTACAGAAGTATATGTGATGTTTACTTCAAGGACCCGTCTTCCTCTGACACAATTAAACGAACAATTAAAAGTATTAGAGCCTAAATCGACAATGTATTTCGGTGTTATAAGTGCCTTAACACTTTCCTAATGAGCGACCTTTCGCATACCTGCACCATCCCGTGGTCTCGCCTATGTTTTAAAGAAACTGATAAATGTCTTATTCCGTCATGGATGTGGGACTCACGTATTTATCCTAAAATTTTCAAATTGCGCCTTCTATTTATTACTGTTGGCTCATATTGCATGCCGAGAAGAATTTTTTAAACATCAAGAAATTTTTATAGTTTCCTATGGTCACCTTTTTATCACGCCACTTTTTAGTTTGTAACGGAGTAACTATCTGGTATGTCGTTTTCACATATTGCGATGTCACGTTTGTACTTGTTAAAGCGTTACATGACACAACAGAAGAACGCATTTTATTGTAATGTATTATGCACTCGTCACAGGTGCCATTAGTTTGAGTGCGGACTCTTTTTAAGCAACATTCATTCTGGCAACCAAGTTTTTGTTGGATTTACATTCCAATAGTACCTTCATGAAGTCTGTTTTGTGAATAGACTAGCGATAATTGCAATATAAATTGCGACCATTTAAGTGTATTGCTTGTATGGGGATGGTTTTCCCCATAATGGTTTCCATTTTAATTCCCGGAAAAAGAAGATGCATCTGCTTAATTGAACTTTCGTAGTACCATAGCGAATAAAATAAGTGTTAGCCTGTAATTTGTCTAATGCATATTACATTTAAAAACTGAAATAAGAATCAAAGAATGCGATGAAATACATGTAACTTGAGTAACTAAATAATTGCGATAGGGAGGTGCATACTAGAGCAGATAACTCCTACCTGACGACGGGTGTTCGAGAGATATATATATATATATATATATATATATATATAGAGAGAGAGAGAGAGAGAGAGAGAGAGAGAGTGGTGATAAATAAATAAATGCCAACGTCTGAAGCCTACTTAGCCCAACGGCCATCCAGGGTAGGTACTAATCTTTATTTTTGCACATGAACTTTCTCTTTTTTTTTATAGCTTAACAGGCTAAGTTTTCTTATATAGGAGACCATATTATCATTCCAACTTCTACCAGCATGAGTCCTGTTTCATCTCACGTGGGCGGACCGGTGAGAAACGAGAGAGCCCACAAGTAGGTGCACTTCTGTTCTACCGCGGCTCCCACCCTCGCAAGGTAAAAACGGAAACTTCAAGCGGGGTCGATGGCCAGTCATACAGTTCCTTTATTTTCATAGGCTCTTGTGGGATTTTCCGACTTACTCATGGGATCTACGCCCACCGAGCCCAAGTACAGATGCTTGAACGGCCTTGCCAACACACGCTCCCAATTTAAGTCTCGTCCTTTACCATGCAGTTTGAATTTATTCACAGCGAAATTCCTGCCTGAGCTCCAATGGTGGAACTGTCAAAGAGTCGGCCAACGCGCTACCAGACCAAAACCATTACGACTGCTCGTGACTCAACCTCAACCTGGAAGGCAGATACCCTTTTCGGTAAACCCAGCATGGGGACAGTACGAGAGTTTCCCCGCGCTTGTTGACACCAACCAGAGATCTTCCAGTGGTACCACGTGGAGGATGGGCTCCCTTGGGGATAGGGCTGACAATAGCCCCAATACGTCCTCGACCAGCAGTTCTCTCGTACCAGTTGAGCTCATGACACACACTGTAAAACAACATTTATAGTGAACTTCCTAAACTGTAATGGAAGTTTCTGACCTGTACACTGTATGGAAATGATACCCAATATCTCGCTGCAAATATGGAATGTTTAGTGTTTCCTACTATTCAAAGTTGGTAAGTTCCCTACGATTTAGACTCTTTACTGGTGAGTAAATGTAGGAACACTACCGTGGATGTATGGGAAGAAAACGTTTAATACTCGCGCTTTCACAATTTTTTTTTCACTGATACGGAAAATTTGGAATATTTCTTAGAGTGAACATAACTCTTACCTGACGACGGGGTTATATAGAGAGATAACGGGGGAGAGAGACTGGAGATGCCCGACTTCCCTGAAGTGTGATATGTCCTGAAGTGCGATATGGACTGAGACGTCAGGATGGAGCGGCTAGTAATGTTGCTGTGGAGAAATGAGGAGTGATGGGAGACTTGCGCACTAGCCTGCGGCCAATGTGCCTCCTAGTAATTTACTATCATCGTATGACCAGTCAAGCAGCAAATTTCACAACTTACCAAACGACAATATGGGAAATTTAAAGTAATGCTAGGAGCAGCACCTTCCCATCCACCAGTAAGCCGAAATAGTGATTTAATGTTTTTCCATGTGCATAACATTGTAGGAAGCGTGTTTGGTTTCGATTTCAGTGAATTATTTGGATTTTTTCTGCGCATAGTCTATGCATACAGAAGAAAATACTGAAAGGGAAAACTGTTAAAATGGTAAATGCCTATTATGTTGTTCATTTAAGGCAAAATAAACCCCAAAAATCATGGCATCTGCTTGGGGATATCATGTGAAGATCCTCCGAATATTTTAATGGATATGAAAAAAATCTAATTTCATTCAAATTACAGGATGATTTTTTTTTCTTATTACATAAGCACTGCATGTTAACAAAATTAAAATCTTGAGCGATAAGAAATATAGAGAGTAAGTGAATGAATATATTTATGTATGCGACTCTTAACAGCGAGGTCTTGAGAGCCGATGAGGATAATTGAGTTGAGTATGGTGCAGCGCCGGAGTGAAAGGGTGGGGGAAACGGGAAATACCCGAGGAAACTGTCTTGACATTACTTTTCAGATATATATCCCTGCGAACAGAAACACAAAAAAGTATCTCATATTAGGCTACTCCTGTTTTTTATCTCCCTATCCTCCTAGATTAGTTTAAGCTGGACTCGTGTGAATACTCAAAAATCCAATGTTAACAGTGAAGTAATTATATTTACAGTGGAAATGGAGGTGGTTATTTAGCTAATGTTTTCCTGGAGTAATTTGTGTAATTTATGTGCTTCTGTGAAGCAATAGTTTTAGGAATGTTCCAAGTCATCCCAAAAGCTTATAGTGGGATTGAGGTAAAGATTTTTGGCGAGCCATCCGAGTTCATCCACTTCAATGTCATCAAACCACTTGGGTACATTGCTTTTCTGAAAAGGAAATTGGCTAGTTTAAAATTCTCGGCCCAGTGCATGTTGAGCCGAATCATGAATCGATTACAACCAGTGCACCAAAACCACAGTACTAATATAGGACCTTAAGATGATCCCACCTCCTCCGAAATGCACAGCAGAGAGAATGCAGTCCCGTAATTAACTCGCCAGGCAATCGCCAAACTCGCAAAAGTCAAACTAATCGCCACAATCATAGCATGATTCCTCACTCCTTGGTATACTTTTTTTATTGAGCCCAACTGCAACTTGTTTTGCACTGCTGCAAACGACAGGTATATTTACATGCAATAATTTAATTAGACTTGGGCCTAATGTCAGCACCTCGTCCCTGAAATCCAATGCAACGTCCTACCGATGGTTTGTATTATCATTTACAACGTTTCCTATTGCTGTTATAAAGTCTCTGGTCACCATTTCCAGCGAATCCTAATGTTATTACTTCAACAAAATTTCAGAGAATTTGACGAGTTAATTGCCACTTTTTAGGCTTAGCATGTCTGGGCCATTTTCATTCCAAAACTACAACAGAAAATATTGTGCGGGGTATCTGTAAATAACCTGAAGTTTAGGATGATAAAATCTGTAGGTAACAATAATCATTACCGATTCATTTTCACTAAGCACATGTCGACTGTAACTGCTGTATACATCATACTGTTCAAGGTCCTTTTAAATGTGTACGAACGATCCCACTTATTTTCAACATGTTTGCGGGGAATAATGAGCATACTGTGTGCCTAGGTTAATCTTCTCCTAGCTACTGTCGCGTTAACAAACAAAGCAAGCGCTGCCAGAATTTACAAAGAAGTCAGCCACTAGGAACTTAGGAGAATCAAATAAAACGCACAGATATTCTGTTGTTTTCGACCGCTGAGGTGTTCTGGCAGAACTCAGATCCCAAGTTACTTCTTTTACATCCTTCATGGTGTTAATAGCGTGTAGTTAAAACAGTGAGATTTGTTTCATTTTTAGCATCATTTTCCTAGCCTATAGTTTGTAAGTTAACTTACTGCACCAGTATCAGACACTGCACAATTGCATACTATCGCGTAAAAAATTAACTTTGAATGTCCAGCGTAGAGTATAACAAGCGGTGGTGTAAACATCGCACTGTATGAGTCAGAACATAAACTAATGAGGCGACTATGCAAAATGGACAATCGTGTGTTATTTTCTGGAGTGAAAATTTACAGTGTCAATGTATAAGGAATTACATTATTGCATATCTTAAGAATGTGTCTCCTGAATTAATAATTTTAAATTCAAACATATTTTGGTCAATTATAAGTGAGGAAACATTAAATTGTACCTTAGCAGCAATATATGCGTTTATACATAAGTACCAATAATGTAGTTAATTATCTAGGGTCATTGCCGTATCTACTCTTGAAAAAATACATAATTACAGAGTAGGCTACGTCCAAATTATTAGTTTACAGTGTCAGTTTATTCGAGAGAAGAGATTATCAAACTCTCATTGGAGATTAAATTGCAAAATGGAAAAATATTTTCCGGTTCTAATATAACTAACTTTGAACTCACTTTCTAAGCAAACAGTGTGCCACTTCAACGAAAAGTTTTAAAAGAAAATGGTAAATAGTAATCATACTCTGATAGTCCCAAAGCGTCGTTCACGTATGTCCGAGCAATGGGAATCAGATCAAACACTCCACTCAGCAGAACGAAACCTCTGACGATTTGTTTGTCTTCTTGTGGCAGCGCATGCCACCAGTCACCAGATAGCAGCAGCGCTGACAGATGTGCGCCCGCTGAGTGGCCCCCAANATATTCATGTGTAATATGGCTTCTGCCTTTAAAAAAAAAAAAAAAAAATACTGATAACTAATGAGCCTACTTTCCTCTACATGGATGCAAATGAATTTTAGTGAAGTTCTTGAAAGCTTAGATGGTAGGTAGTCATTGACATCTCATTGACAGCAATATTATTAGAGATGAAACCAGAAACATGTGGAACAGTACAAAGACAATTAAAATACACGAGTGACATACCCGGGATTCGAATTCAGAAAGACTCTTAAATTAAGCAAGCTTGCAATCAACTGCATCATGGAAGTAGGATTCGAAGCATCAACTTCGGATGTAATCAGTCAAATTATTTGAATGATAGAGTTCACTAACCTAAAAAATTGACTCGGCCATCATTTAAAAAAAAAAAGTGTATGAGCCACTAAAACACATTAGTTTACATGGCCTACCATAACGCTACTTGCGTGAAGCATTTGATGGCAATCGGTTGATTGGTCTCCGAGATATGGCATTAAGACCTCATTTTCTTAACTGGGGATATCTTACAGAATTGCTTAAAAAGAGAATCTGTATACGCTGTTTGTAATAGATTATGTCAGTACAAAAAGTTTCATTTAAATTGTTAAGTTTTTAAATAGATATGCCAAACATATGAAAATATTTATCTGGCCGCCATTTCTAAAATAATTGTCTGACTTAATTTAAATCATGTAACTTTATATGACCTTCTGTAGGCGGGGAAATTTGGAGAAATTAATCGAATTACTCCGCAAATATGACAAAATGTTCAGTTTACTCACCTGACACTACTTTGCAAAAAAAACCGGCGAACGAAGATCTCTATGCATATCGGTTTATGTCCTCGAGATATGGCATAAAACCTCCATTGATCATGTGACGATCTTCATAAATGGAGGGCAAAAGGTTTATATATTAGCAGATTCGATTATTGTGATATATACAATATACAAAGTTAAATTTAAATCTGTTACATAGTTTTGTAGATATATCTCACTAAGTTAAAATGTTTGTATACGCGCCATTCTGAAAATAAGAGACTTACATACTTAAAACATATAAATTAATACAGCCTACCACAATACAACTTATTCACCAAATTGGAAATAAATTTGTTGATTGTGTGTCTGGCCTTCTCAACATTTATCTGTTTACATAGTCTGCCATACTGCTAATTGTTTGCAAAATTTGGTAGAAATTGGTCGTTTTTTCGGAGATCACATAATTTCAATTTTTCAAATGATACTATTTTACAAAATAGCACAGAAAAAGATTTTGCGTGGACACTTTTGATTGTTGTATTATATACAGCCATCATATAAAGTTTTATTGGAATTAATTACATCGTTTTGACGATATAACATACAATACTAAAATAGCTATATGGCCACAATTTTGAAAATAAGTGTCTGACATATCTAAAATATATCAGTTAAAATAACATACCGCAGTATTACTTGTTTGCCATATTTGGTAGGAATAGGCCAATTGTTTCCCGATATATTACAAAAAAATTATTTATTAGTGTGGCACTATCTTACAAAATGGAGGAAAAAAGAGGCTCCATGTGAACACATTTTGATGTTTGTTATATATACTCCCAGAATACAAAGTTAAATTGGATTTGATTAAATGTTTTCGAAGATATAGCATACTATGCTAAAATAGCTAGATGGTCGCCATTTTGAAAATAAGTGTCTGGAATACTTGAAACATATTATTTGTATATCAACTGTGGCAGTTCTAATTGATTGCCAAATTTGGTAGGAATCTCTCAATTGTTTCCTTAGAAATTACACAAAAACTTGATTAATTTATGTAGTGCTATCTTACAAAATGGCTTACAAAAGTATTTGTTTTTGGCTTATTTTATGCTTCTAATATATACTGTCAGCGTACAAAATTTGGTTGGAATTGGTCAAATTGTATGGTAGTTATTCCAAATAAACCTAGGATATTTGCCTGGCAGCCATTTTGAAAACAAGTGCCTTTTAAAGTTTCATTAGTTATATGTCCCTGGCCTCTCATAGTATTTCATAAGTGCCAAATTTGACGATAATTGATTGGGTAGTTTTCGAGATATAATGTATAAAATTTATTTTACTTCATGAGGCAATACATTTCAAAGTCGCGGACGAAAGTGATTATTGTTCTGATTATATGATGTGTGTGATACATACCATCAGTGTACAAAATTTGTTTGAAATTGGCGGCCAAATGGTATGTAAGTTATACCAAATAAACCTAAAATATTTGTTTGGCCACCATTTTGAAAATAAGAGCTTAATGAAGTACGTTTATTTATATTTGCTTGGCCTATCGGATTATTACATACTTGCCACATTTGAAGAGAATTGGTTGAACAGTTTTAGAGATAAAATGTAAAAACTAAATTTTTTCATGTTGCACTTTCTTCCGAAATGGAAGACCAAAGATAATATTAACCTCTGAGTTTAATGCTTATAACTTTTGCTGTCGGCATACAAAATTAGGTTAAAATTCGGTTGAATGGTTTCCGAGATATAACACATCGCCCAAAATTTTAAAATGGCAGCCATTTTGAAAGTAAGTTTACGGCGTGGTCTTAAACTATAAAAGTCAGGTGTTCTTACTTAGTACTATATATGTACCTAGCTTGGTGAAATTCGGTTCACGGGTTCAAAAATTGAAAGGGGGACACACACACGCACAGACACACAGACACAGACTGGAAAGTGATCTCATAAGCCTTTCTTTCCTTCGGAAAGCGGGCTAAAAATAACTCACCACTAACAGACGACAAAAATGTACACTCGACAGACATCTCACGTTCGTTTACTTGTATTTGAGCTCCGTACGATCTCGTCTCTTTAAACATGTTTATTCTGTCACATACTTTTAAAACTTTTATTAGTTACAAAAATATTACATTTGATTGTTAACTAGAATATGGTGACGCCTGCTATGCTGAAATCTTCTAACAAGTGCATATCCCTAAAACATCCCAATTTGTGGAATCAAAGCAACAACTTGGCATCCAATTGATGTGTTGGACAAGAGTGTTTCAAAATTATAATTTGTGTTGTATGGAAGAGATATTAAGAGGTAAATGTTACTCTAAGAAAAGTAAAAACAAATGAAGTAGACAATACTAGAACATGAAACGTTAATAAATGTCCATCTAATATACACAAAAAAATCCAATAAAACAAAACATATGCATTCCACAGAGTGCTATTAAATAAACCCTAAAAACACGTAAGGTATCCTGACCACAAAATAAGCGAGGATTAAAAAATTTTTACCAGCGAAATTGATGAAGACTTAAACAGAAACATTAATAATTACATGCCTTGATTATGCTGATATAGTCTTCAGTGACCGGCATGAAGATCTAGTTTAGAGACTTCAGCGAATACAAAACCACTCTGTACGTCTTATTTTTAAACTTAAAAAGAATGATCATATCACCAAATACAGACATATTCTCTCATGGCTTAATTTGAAAAATCAACGATCATTGCACAAAATCTGCTTGTTAAAGTAATTTTTTTTAACAGGCTGTGTGTGTACTCGATACCTTTTGTCTCGTTTCTTACGGCCGAATACATCCAAACACTCGTTCTTTCGATCAAAAAAAGCTTCTAGTACCAAAACAACTCATTTTTCGCCTCATCTTTCATCGCCACCGCAACCAAACTCTGGAATTGCATACCTTGGGAAGTAAGATATACAATTTAAATCACTAAATTAAAATAATAATGCCGCGACAGCTTGGTCAGGCTATAAATATTTAAATCAACGTGAACTATGGGTTTTATATAAACAATATTCATTGTGGAGGTTCCTCTTTTATAATACCTGTAACGTATTTGCTTTCTGCTTCATACGACGGAGGTGATGTTTCTGATGCTTATGTTATTGTTTAATAAACTAAATATACTGTTAATGTATGTAGGTGTGTGAGCGTGTGTGAGTAAATGTTGGATTGCTTTTTTATTGTATGTATATTTTTAGGTAACACATAATTTTAGATGTAGCAAATATAAAATGTCTTATATTAATTAATTTTACCGTCTCTTTTCCCGTGTTTAAATTGTTATTTTCTGTGATTTTCTTTCTTTCAGAAATCTCTAAAATAAATTGCCGTTTTAGAATTTTTGCTAATCGATGTTATCTTGTACTTTATTTTTATAAATAGTACAATTATATGTATGTGCGTATATGTCATATGTGAATGTGGTTTTGTGTATGCGTGTATGTGTAAGCATATGCATATTCGTATACACATAAAAACGCACATCAAAAGAGAAATCGTGCAAGTTCACTATTCAGATTATTTTGATTTTATGTATGTTGCTTTTATATATTTCATATAAGCTACTTTCCAATTTTATAGTAGACGTTAAATTTTGTTTCATTTTTTATTTAATTTTCTTTTAAAAAAATAAGTATTATGTTTTATTATGTAAAGTGGTTAAGTGTAAGAGAAGGTCACGATACCTTAACTTCGCCACAAAAATTAAAATAATAAAGACGTGTTTATTATTGTTATTATTATTATTATTCACATAGTTGTTATTATTCTTGGCAAGGAAGGTAGGCACCACAGAAAGTGAAGCTGATAAATGTGGTTATCCAAGGAAACTCGC
This sequence comes from Clitarchus hookeri, assembly GCA_002778355.1. Taxonomy (NCBI): domain Eukaryota; kingdom Metazoa; phylum Arthropoda; class Insecta; order Phasmatodea; family Phasmatidae; genus Clitarchus; species Clitarchus hookeri. Next base: position 355,173 of record NQII01000089.1, read on the forward strand.
AAACGTCGAGAATAGACAACCAATAACTGTACACAGTTTAATGAAATGAAATTCGGCAGACCCAAAAAATTGTGTTCTGGATATTACTCACCTTTCTGGAAAAAAAAAATAGCGCGGATTCAACTTTACTACTAATAAATTGGAAAGTTATGTTTCATTAGTATGTTTAATAAACAAATGAAGGTAGCTTTATTGTAAGCATCTCATCTTCATCAGCATGTCAAGCAGAATAAAATCAGGTTCCTTTAATAAAGAACTTTCATCTTCACAGTTTTCGAGGAAATGTTTGGATTGCAATGGGTTCAGTGCCTGGCAGTAAGCATCAAGCTTCCCAGCCAGAGGGTAGCACTGCGACCTGAAGAGAACGGTGGTAGGTGTGTCCATCACTTGTCCATCATAAATTACTTACAAGAGATCGAGGAGTAGACGTACGGTAGTGCAACGTTGGAGGTTGAGTGGGCAGTAAATGTATTCTCACATTCTGTAAAAGGCAAAATGTAAGAGATCGTGGAGAACGAACAGTGTGTGGTTTTAATTGTAATTAAAAGTAATATAGATCAAGATGCACTTTTTTTTGCTCAAGAAGGTAATTTGAAGCGGATGATAGCGGAACACATGTTTTATATACTTAGCTCATTTAAAGCATATGACAAACTTTAAAAGAGGAATTTTTATTTGTTTTATGGGGATTTTATTTTATCTCTGCTGTTATGTTGGAAGGTTAATAACACGTTGCTTCGAAACAAGTATAACCTAAACTTTTTAAAAATGTACTACGCGTATGCTTTGTTTGCCTGTTTTATTAGTGGTATCTTTATACTTTCCGTATGTACTACAGCAGAACCATGTTTTTTTTCTGTCATTCTTTGGACAGCATTTAACCACTTTTTAGAATAGTTTTTATGTCATTGTTTAAGACGAATAATTTCAATTGTTCAAGTATTTCTTTAGTTCCTTTAATGTCCTTCAATAAATATCCTGCTAAGGATCTCAAGAATCTCATTCTAGCACATTTTATTTTTCGCAATAGAAATTTCGTCTATGTATAAATTTTCACTTCCATGAGCCTAAGGCACGAGTGCGAATTATAAATAAGACGTGGCTAAAAAAAATCCCTGTAAAAGCACTGCTTGTCATTACAATTGCAACACCAAGAAGGACGTGGACTGTCATAACCACATTTATTAGACAGAATACTCATCATACACAGGTGACATGTTTACTCTTGTAGCTCGGTATCACGTACAGTACATGGAGATATCAGTACTGTGTTACCCTGTAAAAGGTGGCAATAACCGCTGCTGCACGACGCTACATTGGGAGGAAGAGACTTTGGATGTCCGTCTGGGGTATCTTCACTCAGGCTGCTTCGAAGCGTGCCCTAAGCTCATCAGTTGTTGCGCGGATGTCCTGTGGCATGCCAGTCGTAATCCGATCGTGGAATACACATTTTCAATGGGAGAGATCCTGTCAACGCTCAGGTCAGGGAAGCGCAGTATGACATGGTGGTCATCCAGGAACCGTCGGACGATGTGTGCCACATGCGGTCATGCATTATCCTGTTGGTACAGGTCCCCAGACTGGCCCCGACGATAGGGGAGACAACAACAGGCTCCAACAAATCCGCGATGCAACTGTTGATGGTCAGCGTACCAGTGATGCAGATTAAGCGCTAGCGGGACTGGAATCCGCTGGCACACCGTACCATAACTCCAGGTGAGAGGCCAGTACGATGGTGCATAATGCAGAACTCAGCAAGGCGTGCACCACAGTGCCGCCAGACACACGCGACCATCGTGGTGCTGTAAGCAGAGGAGGAGAACACGATGGCATGCCATTCGTCTCTCCAGGCCCGACGTTCCACACACCATTGCAACGCAGGCGCCTGTGGTGAGTATTCAGTGACGGCCGTAGTAATGGGCGACTGAACACGATGCCCTGTTGATACAGACGGTGACAAAATGTACGTGCGGATACAGACCGATGTGCCACATGCCTGAACTCCTGAGAGAGGGTGTTTGATATGGCTGTACGGTCCGTAATCGCCATGCACACACCAAATAACTGTCTACACGCTCGTTGGTGGGATGGGGCCGTTGGCTTCCTGCATGTTGCTCAGCCCATCCCTCCTTAACGCACTTATCCCATATCCGCTTTGGTTGCATTTATTTCAATACAAGAATCAATTTGCGGTAGGATAATCTACAATACCGATAGGCCACGATTTTTCCACTGCCACAGGCAGAAAGTTGTCCTTATGGTTGTTGTGTTCTTCGACGCATAATGTCTCCCCGACCTTCAATTATATAACGCTTATCACTGTCGTCATTGGCGCACGTGCTGCGCCACCCGGCTGAACGACTAATAAGTCATATTCCTATCCTGCTCTGCGCATTCCCCCAATGTGGTGTCCTTCGCGTGCGTCCTCCTTGCTACTGTAATTTAAATGGCCAGCAGTGTAGTTATTAGTAGTTACTTTGATTTGAAACTATAATCCAAATAGTTATATTTCTATACTAATGGCTGCTGTGTAAGATGATTCCTGATGGCAGTTTGGGCACACATGCGCATTCTTACTTTCTTTAATGCAATATGATGTAGAGTAATAGTTAATTTGTATTAGTGATTGCCTTTGCAATAATGACTGAAATAATTGGATAGTGCATCGTGAAATACATGGCTACATTAATTTTTCCAGTGATGTAAGTGAATTAAGAAGTAAAATTCAACTCTGTTATTTAATTAAGACCTCCATCCGTTCATGAACCTCCTGGCCACATTCAAGCATTTGTAACAATGCCCATTTTTTTTTTACTTTTTCTGTGTATTATTTACAGAGTATTTTCTGTTGAAGTCCCACTAGACGGGGTTACTTGATCTTTTATCGCTTAATTAACATCAGCCTGAATGTTGGCTAATCGTATTTTATTTTATAATTATTAAAAACCATTTTTCCCTGTTTGTTGTTCTAGTTCACAGACTGCAAGAAAATAAATGTTCGTAACAGTTATAAGAGTAAATACGATATTTCAACATTTTGTTTACATTTATGTTCTGTGTCATTTCTCAACCATTAATACTATTTGAACCAAAATTGGTGTGTTGATAGTCACACTGTAAGTATTTAATTCCGTTAACTCTATTTCTCATTGGTCTGCTCACCGAAGAATAAACTCTTACATAATACATAGATAACCATTGAACCGATTCCTGTCAAATATGACATAATAGCACTACGGCAAATCTCTATAAACATAAATTATATTGGTATATAAAGTGTGCATTTTTAAATCACAGCCGTATAGATTATTTACACTGGACCGCCATTTCCACCAAACCATTTGACCAATTTCAACCAAATTTGGCAAGTTGTAAGTATGCTGAGGGTAACTATTACGATAGTTAAATGTGCTATATAGCAACCTTTTCCCCCCACGATTTTGAAAAGATAGTACCTTCTGAAAAACGGAGCACTAATATTTCGGGAACTACTCAAACTACTCAACTGATTATTGTCGAATTTGGTACATGAATAGTGTTATGCTAAGCCACACTAAATATTATAGTATATCAGAAAAATATTTTCACAATAATGGCAATATAAGTATTTTGAGGTAGTATGCCATATCTCCCGAACAACTGAAATAATTTCAGCTAATCTTGGCATGGTTGCTCTACATTTTACGAGCATTAAACATGCTTTTTGTCAGACCCTTTTGTCCATTTTGTAAGAGCGCTTCCTGAAATAATACAATTTATTGTGTCTCCATCAAAACGGCGGTTATATAAATATTTTATGTTGGTACAATTTGTGCACGTAGTACCTACGTAATCATTTCTTTAAGTACCTGTAGATTTTGTCTGCATTTTGTAAGTTACTGTTACCAGCAATATAACACTTTTCGATATCTTATTTTGGAAACTTCCAAAACGAATCCAAAAAATTTACATACAATTAGTACTATTACAGACAGTACGAACTAAGAAATTTTAAGTGGATCATATTTTCTTCTTTTTCCAGCTGTCTATGCTGTTACAAAATTTCCTATTTATTCAAACAACAGTATTGCTTAGCCAAATGCGCAAGCATATGAAGAAGTTGACAACATTAGGGGAGGAAGTGGGTAAAAACCGACAGAAGTGGAGGAGGCTATGTCAGAACTGTAATAACATTGGGAATATCAACATAAATACACATACATGGGAAGCAAATGAGTTGATATAATGGAGATGTGGGGTGGGTTTAGTGTCCCGAAGTGATGTTTGGTTTGTATACTTACGGCCAGAAACACTTCGTGCGAATAATAGAGTACAGCAACGTTTTCCTTGGTGTTGTTATTCCTCTGGTACTGTCAAATTATGAAAGTTCTCAAATGTACTTATTTTTGTTTTTAGCTAATATTTATTGGTTGTGTTGTTGCTGTAAAATTCTGTATAATACTACAAAAGTTGTTACATAACGCGCACCTCCTAATGTACCGAGCTGTGGAGAAGATACCTGCAAGTTCTCTCATATACTTTAAACTAATGAATATGGCTCCACTGGGTGCTGTTTACTGATTGTTACGATGTCGTAAACTTTACTGATTTAAAAGTCGCTTCGAAGCGTTGTAAAATGACAGGTACCTGAAAACAGATTAGATTTTAAACTTAAAATGTTGTTTAAATGCGCAATACTCATTTATTAATGAATTATGAAGTATTTTTACAAGGCGAAACGATTGCTGTTCTTTTGCCACTGTATTTTTTGCTCAACTTTAAGTGGCGAACAATGTAATGCTTAGAGTGGATGCCTTGCGAATGCGTGATATGCAATGCGTTTTTGGCGTAGGTATAATCCTACCCACCTCCAAAATATTTTATGGATTTTAAATTAAATTTATTTGGTTGATTTTGACAAAAATAATTTTCTTGTACTTAACAAATGATTAAAATCTCCATCTCAAACACGGGCGAAAGAGAAGAAATGAAAGCACGTCTTATGCAGTATCTCCAGACATGAAATGAATACCACACCGTGACAATGATTTCTCGTTCATTCTAATGATGGACCAATCTGCAACAGCATCTTAACTGACTTTCAGTGACGTATACGTATTTCACTTAAATATATCACTGATTTGGGTTTAGTGTGTACATGAAACTGTTGCGAGTATTTTCGTGATGGGATAATCTTCTGATGACAGCGGAGTTTACGAAACCTCAGTAGCAAGTGTAAAATGCAAATATCACTTTGAGCCCTTCAAACTCTTCCTGTCGGTGTAACATTCAATAGACGTCCAAATAACAGTGGACATACATTTGTTAACGATGAATTTGCCCAGAAGAAAATAGTATAAGCGAAGGCAAAAATTCTTGAACGCCGTACACGTTTTCGCTGCCATAGTGAATCAAAGTAGAAAGCCATGTTTGAAAAGGGCTTGGTTGTTATGGTCCATAAATTTGAACATTCTCCCGGAGAGATGTTTCAGCAGTTAAATGTACTTTGGTATAAAGTTAATAATGACACCGTCTAGTGATAACTTAATGGAAGCAATGATCTCACGCAACTCTCTAGTAGACACACAAAACTGATCGGGACTGTGTAAACTATTGTAGGGAACTCCAGTTGCAGCTCACGTATAGAGAACAGTGATAGGATTCTCTGTGAGAGGTGACAGCACATGATGCTGCTGACAGGCGGTCTCTGATCACAACACCAATGCCTGGAGTTGTTTGGAGTGGTGCAAATAACGCCGTCATTGGGCTGTAGAGGAGTGGATGAAGATCTTAAGGAATCGTGAGTTACGGTTCACGACATGCCACTCGGATGGACATTTGCGGAACTGGCATTTGACTGACGAACAGTACTTACTCGAGTATGTTGAGTAGAAAGTGAACTTTGGTGGCAGCAATGTTTTGGGGCAGTTTATTTGTTCATTTGGTCATTAACTTTTATCAATGAATCGATGAACCATGGCATTCGTTAAGACGATTTTGACAATAACATGCTTCCGACACCTTGGCAACACTTTGGAATATGTGGAGTATATATTTGTTATAGTACAGTGGAAAATTGTATACAGAATGACGTGCATTTAATGTTTCTTATTAACCAGTTTCACTAAATTAATTTTATTGAAATTTTATATTCAAGAAATTAACACTGTGCGCTTTCGAAACTTGAATTTTTCGAAAAATAGGGGGAGTAAGGGAGGCCCTAGAATGCAGAGTAGAAAGTCGCATATTCCATTTTAAACATAACACTAAGATAACAATTATTGCGCTTGTTATGTCTGCATTTGAACGCGGCTAACCATCGTGAACTTTCAACCTTTTTAAAACATACTACTAGAATATTTACTTGAAATTACTAACCTTGAGCCAACTTCCTTTGCATATTTAAGCACATACGTTGCAGCTTCTTCGATTTCCTCTGCAATCGTATGGAGTTTAACTGTTGCAAAAGAAAAAAAAACTCATAACTAAACAATGAACGAACTCATGATGTTACTATTTACCAAGTAAAACTTACGGAATTTGAAATTTCATACAAAAATAAAAAAGCAAATTCTAAATAAAAAATGTACGCTATAAGTTAATATAATTTAAACTCCTGAAGTAGGCCTGTATGATTTGTAAGACACTCATTTCCTCAACCGGGAAAGTCAACACACACTTCCGCACATAATGCATGCTGTCATTTGTAATTAACTTAAATCTTAAAAAAACAATTCTAAATGGAAATAAAATATTTGTAACGAGTTGCCTCATCCGTAAGCCTCCGTGTATTTGTATGTGTCCGCGCGCACACCAACAATGTTAACCTAACTTTGCACATATTTACCCCAACCCTCAGAAGTCCATCTCAACACTATTCACTTCAATCTAATATTTCCTTCCTGTAAATGACGCCTTTTTCTGTAAATATGTTTTACCAACATCCTCTGAAGTCATTCAAACAAAACTGGCAATAAAAATTCTGCTTAAGATAAGCTCATCGCTAAATACAGTCAAGTCGACAGCGTCGGTATAGGGCCTATCAGAAGAAAATTTTCCAACTTTACCTTCGGTTATTTGTGTGAAAGGCATGCAATTTTCACAGCGAAAATGTCTTTCAAACATTAGACCTATATGTATGATACGTAAAAATATATGATTACTTTAATTAAATTGTAGACTGGGCATAATATAACGCACTTACACTTTGTTTTTACCACATATGAGAAATATTTAATACAAGTTTGGCATAAATTTGACTTCGTTTTCAATCAAAAATATTGCCAACAGGAGTCCAATTAAAGAAGTCATCCAGAAGTGGTAATAATATCATTTAATCAATAAATTTTGGCACTGGGCGTCTCTAAATTGTACATGAATATCGTAATTTTCAACAATCTGTCACAGTATGAGAAAGTTGAGTTTTGGTTATTGACCAAAGTCAAGATGGAAATTAACCATGCTATCCTAAACGGGAAAAAGTATTTTCTTCGCAGTGTGTTATTGCTTGAAATATTATCGGCAAGACGTTGCATAGTGTACTGTATTAAGGACGCATCGTGAACATAATAAATAATGTTTAGACAAGTCTGTTTTTACGTCAAAACGCCGATCTCGAAATCGCATCCAACGTCACTACTGTCATTGGAAAAGTCTATTAGAATATAAATGCATTTACTAACTTTAACGAAATTTGTACCGAATCTTTAAAACACAGCAGCAATATCATGTGTAAGACATGAAGCAGTTTTATTAGCATATGTGGTAGAAAAATTCGGGGTGGTCTTAAAATGTAGGCTCAGTGTTGCTTTCTGATGGTAATACGATTATTAGTAATTTTATTGAACATAATTTAGCCAGGCTTTACACGGAATATATATTACTTTTAGAGAAAATATAATCAGTGCCTAAACAAGATAACACAGTTTCATTAAAAAATGTATTACCTTACTTATTACATTTTGTGAAGCATTGTATATAGGCCTACAAATGCTTGAACAAAGCTACGTAAATATATGTAACGAGATTCTAAAACATTACACGAGTACCGTAGATATAATATAAAACAGTTTTACTCCTGACTATAAGTCGGTTCACGACTGGAAGAAACTTTTGAAAATCAACCTTTGAAAAAACACCCTAGCCGTTAGCTACATGCATATAACATTACAAACAGCGGCGAGCGCGGATACAGTTATGCCGTTAGGTTGCCAGCACAAAGAGAGGAAATAGTTCTAAAGTTTTAATGTAATTGTTAATTTATCGCTTGCAAATGGGCTTTGAAAAGACTTGTATCTTATTATGCCAATTATTAATGACGTGATGCTAACGTACTTTGATTTCAATGTNTATTAATGACGTGATGCTAACGTACTTTGATTTCAATGTTTCTTGCATACTCACAAGATCACGCTCAAGGTGAAAGTAGAGCGGCCATTTGTTTACAAACCTTCGTTCCGTGTGTTGTTGGCGAGATGTGGTCGACACACGTGCCAGAGAATTGGTGCGATTATCTTGTTTAACCAATAATAATTCACTTACTGGTTTTTTTTATTACTAATGTCCTCTCTTTATTATTTCTTGTAGTGCCGATTACTTTCGTTTCTGATACCTGTATAAGAGATTACTCGTAGTGCGTTCTCACGTGTTTAATATTTTTTAAATTTATTTCAGGATTGCTTAAAATTGTATTTATTGTATTTTACGTTATATGTTGCGGTAGTTTTTGTGTGCAGTCATGAGTTCTAGCAAGGTGAATAAAAGATAAGTCACCAACGCCAACAGGACATCATTAACCTCACCGAATCGTTGTATTCCCTAATTAGGCGAGGGGAAATGAAACCCTGCAACGTCGCGGAAAGAGCGGCAGAAATGTTGAAACGCTTCAGATCCACAGTTCTAAGGTATGTTAAAATATATGTAGTATTAACCATTGCGTTTGCAAGTTGTGTGTGCTAAGGTCAATTATGTTGGCCTACGAAATGTGTTTACAAGAACATAAAGAAAATTTGTTAATAACTTGATAACATCGTCGAACGTTGTCTACGTGTCTTTTTAACGTTTTATTTGGGTAATTATTAAGTTTAGGGGGCTTTTCTGTAAAAAAAAAAAAAAATAATTTCACGGAAAATGGTATATTTCCACTCCACTAATGATGCAGAACACGAATATACGACGGGCATTAACGTCCGACTAATTTCGTAACATGTGCCCACCTAACCTAACAGAACCTATCCCCACGATGGGTGAATCACTATTTTACATTTTTAAACTAACCTAGGATTGTTGGGTTTTACACTAACCTAGGATTGTAGGGTTATATAGACTCAAATGTGAGTGTATGAATCACCTAACCAAAAGGTGGTATTACAATGTGTAATTAAAAATAAAAACTACTTTGTGTTGGAATTTGTGTACCCCTGCGAGGGATTCTTCATAAACAACCCAATATATACAGTGGAAATTTATTATAAAGACAACTGACAATGGTAAGGAAAATTGCCTCTATAGTGAGTTTGTTATAGTCAATTAATTTTATATAGGTTATGGAGAGATGGTGCATTTTAAGATTCTGAAGAAGGAGCTTGTTTTGTATTTATAAGTTACATTGCGGCATTAATTGCCATTGTTATACGTCACTAAATAGATTACAGTCGATATAACTGGAACTTCCCCTACTATTAAACATATCTGTATCACTTCACTAAACATGAGAGGACATCGTAATCGATGAAATCGCAGTCATAATCTTTTAAGAAAACAATTGTGTATTAATGCATTTCCCCAACACCACTGTTCTACAGCCATTGTCTTTTAGTTATTGTAAATTATCAGTGTCATATTTTTCACTTTCAGTGCTACATAGCCAACCTAATTTGCATAATTTAAAAAGGACCATAATTCAGTTACTGGGTCAACTACAGTTACTGATACCAAAAACATACAAGGGTTTGTTTACAAATGATGTGTGACAATGTGATATGCTCTGCCGTGTGTTAGTTTAGGTTAGTTTAATAGGTGGCAGGTATTGGTTACTATATAACCCTACAATCCTAGGTTAGTTAAAAAATGTAAAATAGTGATTCACTCATCGTGGGGTTAGGTTCTGTTAGGTTAGGTGGGCACATATTACGAAATTAGTCGGACGTTAATGCCCCTCGTATATTCGTGTTCTGCATCATTAGCAGAGTGGAAATATAAGATTTTCAATGAATTATTTTTATTTTTACAGGAAACCCTATAAACTTAATAATTACCAAAATAAAACGTTAAAAATACACGTAGACAACGTTCGACGACGTTATCAAGTTATTAACAAATTTTCTTTATGTTCTTGTAAACACATTTCGTGGGCCAACGTAATTGATCTTAACACACACAACTTGCAAACGCAATGGTTAATACTACAGATATTTTAACATACCTTAGCACTGTAGATTTGGAGAGTTTCAACATTTCTGCCACTCTTTCCGCGACGTTGCAGGGTTTCATTTCCCCTCGCCTAATTAGTGAATACAACGATTCGGTGAGGTTAATGATGTCCTGTTGGCGTTGGTGACTTCTCTTTTATTCACCTTGCTAGAACTCATGACTGCACACAAAAACTACCGCAACATACAACGTAAAATACAGTAAATAAAATTTTAAGCAAACCTGAAATAAATTTGAAAAATATTAAACACGTTAGAACGCACTATGAGTAATCTCTTATACAGATTTCAAAAGCAAAAGGAATCTGTACGAGAAGGTTAGCACAAATTAAAGTCATACGTTATGAAAAATCAAATAATAAAGAGCTGATATTAGTATAAAAACAGATAAATGAAATATTAGGTTAAACATGAATCGCACAAATTCTCTACAGCACGGCCATCTGGGGGCTTATGAGAGATTGGCGTTGCCATGTTAATGTTGTTGGATGGACTCCTTGAATGTTGACACATTTCATTGCAAAGTATTGTGTCTATAATATGTAATCAAAGTGAAAGTTTTTCTCCCCCACCCAATCCCCCAGTCAAAATCAAACCTATACACAC
>NQII01000089.1:366386-410054 GCA_002778355.1 Clitarchus hookeri
GGAATGTAAACATTGCATGTAAACATTGCCATGTGACTGCCACATGGCAATGTTTGTTTACCCTTTGGCAGAAGGATACGAAATGGGCTTGAAAGTAGATCTTTAGCAGGGCTTCAAGAAAGTCTCTTCCAGTCATGAACCGACTATATAATCATGACACAGTCCGGCCTATATGAACTGTTGTATCTTTTGCATCGAAAAATCACTTGGCATTGATGATTAACAAAAAAAGCGATTACAGAACGTCAAAGAATTGCAACACAACACTTCCACGTTAATAAAGTAGCCTCAAAAAATTAAAACCTTATCAATTCACGTACATAGTTTTGACATCAATTTCTGTGTGCATGTGGTGAGATGAACGAATGGAATTCACACACATATGTTCAGTATACGCAGTGACATCTATTTACATTGGCTCTTAATATTTATCAGGAAAACGTTTAAGCATTAATTTTCCAAAATTAAACAAATGTTTGGGTAGGATTAGTTTGCTCATAACGGAAGTAAACACAACACAATCGTAGGGGGGGGGGGATTTTTTCCTTTCTTCAGTATTAATTTTCATTTGTTCGTTTAGTCACATGACCACAACATACCTCTACTAACATGTCAATATTTACAACTTGTTTCTTTAAGCAACCTCCAGTTAAGTGGCTCTAACAAAAATAAGCTTTATAATGGTGAAACACCTCGACATCCTCAGGTGCCACATAAACTTAAGCGTCTCTTTTCTGGGGTTAGTTTATTTCTTGTTGGTAAAACCGGCCATCACCCTTTTTAACTCGGTATCTTTGTCCATCCTCTCGGTGTCATTATTTTTCCCTCCCATTCACTAGTCTCTCTGTTTTCTTCCTTGTCTCACCCCTATTTCTAGCATTCTCTTTCCCTCGTCATACCTCTTTCTCCCTCAAACACACATACACACGCTCACTCTTTCTCTCTCGCTCTCTGTCTGTCTCTTTTTCTCCTCATATCGAGCGAGGTGCACGGTGGTAAACAAACGGACTCGCATTGGAGAGGGCACGGGATCTAATCCCAGTCCGGTCATCCTGATTTCGGTTTTCCATGGTTTTCATAAATCACTCCAGAAATGTTGGAATGGTTCCTTACTACAGGCCATGGCTGATTCTTTCCTCGTTCCTGCTTCTATGAGCAACATATTCCGTCTCTAATGTCGTCACTGTACTTACCTACATTTCTGTCCTCACTATTTCCCCAAACGCTACTTTCTGCTTATTTTTAGTTAGAAACCACAGACATATGAAACCGTCATTCAGATTAAAAACACAAAATAAACATTATTTTCTTGCACGCACAAAATTACTCATTTGTAATTTGCCTCAGTGGTTAGGAGACTGAGGGAATATATCCAGAGCATCTGCACGAGTATCCACGAGCCAAAAAAAAATGTAACACCACCGCAGAAAGAAACCTATCTCTACTGCAGCCATTCGGGATGGAAGACACGACCTTCCCAGCCTCATTCAGGATACTCGCATGTCGCCCATCCCATATGTAGTACATGTCGAATAAGACAATATGATTTAACGCTGATATCCAGAAATGTAATACCTAATTGTGCGAGTATTCATTCACATATTCCATAACAACCACTATCCGCCAAAAAGACGCATTGATTTATGGTTCGGATTTTTGTATAATGTTGGTAAAATTGGTGGAAGGTAAAATTTTATCGCCAGCCTATATTCTATGTGTCTGCTAACTGTAAGATTGTATCTGTAGTCCTACATTTTAAAAGTAAGCATTTTAATGTGAGTTTGAACATTAAAGTGATAAAACATTTACAACTGAATAGTTCATTTTACTACCGGGAGATTTATATGTATGGTACAAACCCAGAATATTACAAATATAAAATTTAATCTCATAATCGAAAAGTAGAATTTATGGAAATATTACCGAAGCCGTGGTTAAGGACGACTTCAGCCTTTATTTGTCGTGTGACATAAACAAGTCAAAACCTTTATTTAATTCTACATTTATGTTCAAAACAAGTTCGAGTCTCTTATTTTATTTTGATTGTAATATCTCTGTTTTCAAGGCAAATAATGAAAGTTAAAAACAACGCAATGTTTTGTTATAATTAGCTGAAATATTGATAACTTCGTAAAATTATTTTGGAAACGTGAAAACTGATTAAACATGGAACCGAGATAGTCAAGAGACGTGAAAACTGTTACTATTACCTTGTGGTGCGAGATCGTAACCGACGACGGCTACTTTTATTCTCTCCTCGTACAGTGGCCGGACGCAGTAACTGGATATCTCTCTGTCAAGCTGTTGCCAGTAGCCACCATGTATATACACGAATATTGGAGCTGCTGAAAAAACACATTACAACATGCATTTTAGTCACGAATATTATATTGGTTTGTAAGGGGGCTTGTCTCTGTCGAGACGTGTACGTGTGAGCACGTATTAGATGCGTTATCGCCATCACGACCGCCACGTGCAGTTTACTTGCATCGGCGGATTGAATATCGCATTGGCAATTCATTTTAAGTGTTTACCACAACACGATCTTACGAGTGCAGGTCTGGGCACTGCTGTAAACATTAACTACTTTATTTGTGATTTGTAAATTATTGTGCCACGTTTTGTGATAATTTACATCATTGTATCTCTACTCGTTTCGCCCTTCTGGCCTCCTAAGTCCTTTAAAGGAAGAGAAAAATATCCACTTGACACAAAGAAAAAAATAAAAGTGAATATAAAGATGTGGCAAAAGAATTTTACAAAAAATACAACCAAAATTCATAAAAAAAAAAAAAAATGTACATAGTACTCCTTGATTGTCTAATTTCAATTTACTGGGTCTCTTTTTGACAGTTTGCATACTTTTGTCTTTACTTGCACCACCTTTCTGGCCTTCGAAATGCGCTAAATAAGGGTAATACAGACAAATAGAAAGAAAAGAGAATATACAAAAACCCCAAATAAATTAAATTGAATAGAACAAAGCAGTAGCATTAATAAATACCGTACATCAAAAGATCTTGAAAACATGGTTGCTGAATATCGAAGTCGTAGATGGTGATGGCTACATAGGTGTTCGCCAAAACATGGAAGCCATCTTAGTCCATTAAGGACTCTGGATCGTAGATGGTCTCTTACTGCTTTCGAGATTTCCTGTATTTAGGGCCTGCAGAGTGTTGTGGCGGAGTAGTAGCAGAAGTAGTGAGTAATTGTCAGGTGTCTTTAAGTCTTTCAGGCGGCGGTGTAGTTTGGAGACTGTGGAGTCATATTAGGTGATGTATGATATGGCAGGGTTAGAGTGATGTATTTGAAGTAGAGTTTAGTGGCGAGATTATTGACGAAAATTTCAGGAGATGGCAGTTCACACATTTAATAGAGTTTTGGTAATGGGCATATCAAGCAGGATCCTCCGTACTTTTCTGTACAGGGTGTAGATGGGAAGATTGGTACTTGGTATTATATAGGCGCAGATGATGCAACTATAAAATTGGCTGGAGAGGACAAGGGCATGGAAGAGTGTCAGATGTTCGGCTTGGGGTAGAGGACATGAGAGATTAATGTAATGATGATAACGAATGTGTGGACAGTGTGTTTGTAAGTCACGTAGTGTCACGTAAGTCGTTTGCCGAGTGTGACTCCCTGGTATTTGAGTGTGTCGAGCCATGGCAGGATATGACCCAGGAGGCCGATATGAGCAGGATGACATGGTGGTCGTTTGGTGTAAAAGATTGCTTGAGCATTGCATGGATTCTAGAGAATACATCATGAAATAGACGACAAGTCGTTGCAGAGCACTCTGTGTGTGTCACCAGGTATTTTGGGTCTTTGTATGTGACAATAAAAGCTGTGTCGTCAGCATAGAGTGTAATGAAAGCATCAGGATGATATGAAATTTCAGCAGTGTACATTGAGGAGAGTGTTGGACTGAGGACAGAACCCTGTGGCACACCAGGCACTGCTATGCTTACTCTTGAAGTCACACTCTCCACCACTACTTTGATTGTCTTCTCTTGAGAAACTGTATCCATGTGTGCTGGCAGTCACAGAATTTCCGACTTATTGAGAAGTGCGCCATGATGGACACTGTCAGAAGACCGTCCCATATCTAGCAGGATTATTATGGTATGTTGCTGCTTGTTGATACCCTCAGTGATTCGATATACGACTCGTGCTGCTGGAAGTGTTGTGAAATGCTTATGATGGAAGCGGAATTGTAAATTAGGAAGGATATGGTATTTGTTCATGTGAGCGGAAACGGTTTAGTTCAGCAGATAACTGTAACATCAAGAGTGTGCATCTAGGAACTTCCTCTATGGCAAACAAAATATTTTCTGTTCCAGCTATAATATAATTGAAGTAACATAAATAACAAAACTATGACATCTCACAAAATGTTAGGCCCTATGCTTAATAGTCCTTGCATGACATTGTCGCATCTGCATTGCTGTTGCAAAAACACATTGTTTTGATGCAATCGTTATCATTACTACTTCCATCACCCATGTCCCCTACCCCAGGACGAACGCCTCACACTCTTCTGTGACCTTGTCCTCTCCACCCTGTTTTACATTTGCACCATCTGCACCTACATCATTCCACGTGCCCACTATCCAATCCCCAGCACGTACTACAAAGAGATGACAAACCTGCTTGGTATGCACAACTGTGGGGCTGCTGTATGAAATGTCTGTATCGCCATCTCCTGAACATTTCATCAATAAACTCGCCACTAAATTCTACTTCAAATGCTTGCATCACTCTAAGCCCACAATCTTATCCATCACCCAATATGAATCCACAGTCCCCAAACCATACCACCCCTGAAGGACTTAGAAACCTGACAAAAACCACCATCTGCTCACGACCTCCTCCATTACCAACAAAGACTGAAAAGCTCGAAGGCAATAAGAAACCATCTTCGTTCCACATTCCTCATAAGACGAAGATGGCTACCATCTCCTGACGAAAACCTTAATAACCATTACCATATACGACTTCGACTTTGGCAACCATCTTTTCAATATATTTTGATGTGCAGTATTTATTCATGCTGATGGTTTGCCAAATACACTTTATTCGGGGTTTTTGTATTTTTTTATCGCAGCTTTATATATAATTGTGTATTTTTTCGTTTGGTCTTGAATGTTTTGTTTTCTAGTAAACTTCGAAGGTCTTAAAGGCGGAACAAGTAAAAACCGCCATACAAGAGGCACAATAAATTACGAATTTTACGGGTTGCAAGTATATATGAGTTGCTACCATCGATAGTTATTCGGTATGTGTTCGTGGGAAGAAGTGCCAATATTATTCGTTCAACGAGTACATCCTAAGGCTAACATGCCTAGGTTTGCTACAGATGGATCGGCGGGACTTCATCTACACGTCGTCGAAGATCGCTTGTTACAACCAGGTGAATTTTATCCATTTCGTACGGTGATAAAAGTGAAATATCCACATTCACATTTTGGATTTGTTTGTACAAGTACCTCATCAGGTCGAAGAGGTATTTTATTATACGCTGGTATTTATGATCCTGATTACACAGGATAATTATATGTTTGTGCCTTTAATCCTACTTCAACTGCTGTTCCTATTACTTGTGGAGAGTGCATTACACAATTACTAATTATTAATTTCACAAGGCCGATTGTTACCAAATTTCCGTCAATCTATTTAGGGTCTTCTGAGCATGGTGGAAGAAGATTTGGCTCTTCTGGACGATTTACTTTGTAAATCTTTTTTTCGTTTTAAACGTAACTGTATTTCCCATTGGATACCTGGTTTTCATGTGCTTGCACCATGTCTAACAACAAAGAAATCTTTAATATTGATACGCAATTGGTGTCATCATCGTCTAAACGTTCTCGTTCTCCTTGACCTGTAAACGATTCTAAGAAAGTTGCATTTAATATATCGAGAGATATTCTTTTATCGTTTTTTCGCATTATTGCTCCTACATGCGCCGTTTTCAGTAACGATCCTTGTGAGTGTCTTGGCTTATTGGCAGCAAACATTCACAAAGCACCGATAGCAGTGAGAGAGGACATCAGCAGCATTATTTCTCTTCTACAAGGATCTGCAGCAGTTATGAAATCATCGAAAGATATAACATGGAGGGATTAGCTGAATTCATTTAAGGGAATAGAATCATCTGCAATATTAACCATTACATCGACTATAGAGAGGCTAGTCGAATTCTTCGACTCGTGCATCAAAGACAAGAAATTACCAGATCGTATAGATGGAGCGTCTACTATCAACATGGCTATGGAATAGGACACATCCCCCAGTGTCCATGGAACAGCTGCAGATGTAAGTTGCTCGACCATTTCTGATTTTAAAAATGCCTTCCCCAACTTAATAGATGAAGCAGGCACCTCGACTGGAAGTATTACGGATTTCTCATCTTTTATTTCTTTCAGAAGCGGGGAGCGTCTCTACAAGTGCACTTTCCCGCCGGATGTTACTCAACCAGTTGAAGTTGTTTCCAACCAACAAAGTACTGTCGATACCCAGCAAGGAGATGTGGAAACATCAGATCAAGGAATACAAGTTTTTGTAAATACTACGCATCCGAAGACTGCAATAGACGAACATCTAGTCCGGCTCCTGCACGAAGTTTCCAAGATGGTGAATTCGAAGAGGAAGGAAGGAGTTACGCACGACAACGTTCGTTAAATGTATGTATTAAATCGCAGTATTTGTTAATGTACAAGTGTTTTACTACTACATTCTTATGAATGATAATAATTAAATAAAACTGAGGCGAATATTCTACTGTGGAAGATAATAAGTGCGCGTGTATTAGATTATGATCTTTGCTACTTGACAATGTATACCAATTGTATTGCAAAAAGGTTTTTAATACTACTGAAATGCTTCAGTATTCAATTACTATATTTTGATACTGTGCAAGATACTGCAATGTATATTAAATGAAATGTGTTGATTCTATGAAAGGTTTTTAAATATTCATTGTTTAATAACTTTATATGTACTCGTTGCATAAATAGCATTGGTACTTCTTCCCACGAACACATCCTGAATAAACTTTGGTGGTAACATTTCTTATATGCGTATATATTAATTCAAAAGTGTTTCATAAATTCGTATGTAATTATTTTGTTCAATATCCCTTATGTAAGCAAAGTGTTTAATAAATCTATATGCCTGAGACAAAATATCGTGTTGGAATGTATACTAATTGTATTGCAAAAAGTGTTGAATAAATACATAAATAACCAGTGAAATGTTTTATTTATTGCTATTAAAGAATAATTTTTTCTTAAATGCTTATTTACTGTGGAAGAAACTTGTAAAGAATACCAGGACATATTATTATGTACACCTGAGAAAAAACTATATTATTTAGTGCTATTAAAGTTAACAAGTTATAAACACAAGTGACGAGTTCATGCTTCAATATCTGTCATGTGCACCTGAGAAAAAATAGATCTCATGGTGGAATATACTACTAAGGTATTTACTAATTTCATATGAATATTTATTAAATAAACATGAAATACTGTACAAGTTATACACATGCACCAACCAACACACACCACAGAAGCAAGAGGGTGATGTAATAATAATAATAATACTTTAAATATATTTTCGTAAAATCCCTCAATCCCTCATTGCCCAAAAAAGGAGTCACGAGTCACATTGTAGAGTCATTGAAGAAATTTTATAGAAATAAAATTTGGAATTTTTTTGGGAAATTTGGGGAATTTTTAGGAAAAAAGTGAAATTTTGACCTTTTTTTTTTTAAGGCAGTTTATTGCTGTGGCAACGAAGCCGAACCAGTGACTATTCGAGAGCTACCCACTGTGCGACTCGAATTTTGAGCAGCGAGCAGGTACCTATATTCAACAGTTTGGACCTACTGTAATAAGGAAGTCTTATAGCGTGAGATGTAGAAACTCAGTGAACGTACATTTGCCTTTTCCCCCATCTGCAGTCAGCATCAGCATGGAGTTGAGAAGGCTGGCTGTCCTACCTGAGGAAACATGCCTGAAATGTGGATGGAAAAGTACAAGGAAAGGAAATGCCTCCAAGTAAATCTGTTTTCGTCAGTTGTATTTTCCATGTATAAAAATATTTGTTATTGCCTCTGGTTTAAGTTTTGAACTAATATTTATAGTTCTACTGACTCGAGTTTCTCGGTCAGAGAAGCAGTTAACTGCCGGCTCGCATTTCTCAGTTCAATCCCAGAAATCGACAAATTCTAAATTCTGCAAGTAATCGCCCAGTCTCTAGATGTTATGCCATGATGCTAGTCGAGGTTAGACTATAATATGTGAAGTGCTGACTCGTCGTATACAACCCCAGTTGCCTGTGTAGGATGAAGGAGGTAAGAGTAAATGTTATATTTCCATAAGAATTACAAAACAACTCTATCGTGGTGTATCACAGTAATAGATCCATTTAAAAGCAAACATACGTATAAGAGAAAAATAAGTTTTGCGTAACTATAACAGTAGTCCTCTGGAAAAGAAACGCTGTAACAACACATCATTGCCAAAAAATCACGCGGAAACAAGTATTTTTATAAGTAATCTTCAGAACAAAGTTACCATTTTGTCTTGACCAGAGAAATGTTCCAATACTTAAAAAAAATATTTTGGCTACTAAAAATTTGCTTGAGTTTTCTACGCAGCCAGTCCGAATTGACGGGATGGCATAAATCTCTCACTAACTCAGATATTCGTCCATGGAAATCAGTATCAGGAGAGGGAAAACAAAACCGCTTATTACGAACACTTAAGACTAAGATATTGGATACAATAAATGATAGCTTCTGCTACCTAGTCTTACTATGGGTTATCTCAGGTATTTCTTAAACATAAGAAAAAAATTGAAACGAATCAGATGTACACGGTTAACAATTTTTTCTTTCATTTTACGGAAAAGTACCGGTAAATATTTTTTTAGAAGTCTCCGCAAACTCTCCGTTAAAAAATTACGGACACAGAACTTTCCGTGAATTCACGGAACATCTCCATAAATTAGCTGTTTTTTTTATAGGTTTCCAGGTTTGGAAAAGAGAAAACAAAAATAAATCTTTAATTTTCGTTATGTGAGTGTTTTTAATATTAAAATATTTTATACCTGAGCGACATTTGAAACTGAGTCAAAAAATTATGAGTCCATGATTCTAAACCATTCACTTGTGACCTTCTTATGAAAACTTTAGGTATAACTTTGGTATTTCTGTTGTAGTGATATTAGCACCTATATAAGTTTATATTAATACTTTGTTTTTTAAGTGTTGATAAAAGTTACAGATGCCCTATGCTACTTTGTAATGTTTGAAGGAATATGTCTAAGTGGCGAGGATATCCTAACTGGCGCAGAAACGATAACTTCCTGGTTACAATGGCGAAGAAGGCTTCGTGTAGACTCGGCATTGTTTGTTCCCGAAACCCGGAGATTTTCCGTATTTTGTATTTACGGAGCTCCGCTCCGTTTTTCATCATTACGAACTGCGTTTCCGTATATTTACTGTACATTTACATAAAAACACGGACATTTTTGAAATCGTACTCACTAGAGGTTACAAACATTTTTCGTGTCCTATCTAAGTAGATGTTTGAAAAATTATCTGTACACATGTATGGATCCTCGTTGGCTGCGTTTGGTAATGGGACACGCTCATGAGGTGGGTTAGCTCGACCACCAATGATTCGCACCCAGAATCAATGTACAGAATATCCCACAATGAACTGGTGCTGCTTACAGTGTGGGTAAAGTACTCTTAAAGTAGACACAAGTAAATAAATTCATGTTAGTTTCGGACTTGATAATGAACACGGGCCTTCCGAATGTGCAGAGTAGCTTTTTACTGTGTGTGTGTATATATATACAGGTGTTAGAAGAATTGTAAAAAATGTGTTCCATAGTCATTAAGAAAGGCTTGTGAACATATGTGCATAGACCTCGTGACATTTAGGACTACACCCGGTCCTGGGGCGGATCCAGAAAGGGGACGGGATGCACAAGGGACATGATCCCTCCAAAACACTGACAGTGACGTAAAATGTAAATGTTCTAAAACATAAAATAATATTAGATAGAATTAAAAAAAAAACTATTTTATTTTATTAATTCGCTGTTGTTTCCTAAAATTACGATGAAACAGTGTCCTCCTATACCATGCTACGAATCGAAAGTTTATACTTGCACCTGCACAATGGGAAATGACCCATGACGTTGGGCCAAAGATACGATCTTTTTAGTGATGCATTGACTTCATCAACTCTAGTTCCTCTCGCCACCACCGGCAATATTTGACGAAAATCTCCTGAGAATAAAACCGTGCAACTGCCCATAGGTGTATTTGTATTTAATAAATCACGAATTGTCCTATCCAGAGCTTCGACGGAAGTTTTATGCGACATAGTAGCCTCGTCCAAAACTATCAATTTCAAACAGTGTTTTAAAACTGTGGTCTGCAGTTTATTTGACTCTGGACACTCCTCCCCCCTTCACCAACCCAATTCAAAAATGTTCCTGTGCTACTGATTAGTAAGGAGTTAATGCCGAGTGCTTTGGTGTCCAATATAATAAGAAGTTCAGTCATATTTAGCCTGTGTATAACTTGTGGCGTAAAACCCTAATTTTTCTCTTCCTTAATGCATAAAGTGAGCGTAATACACCAGTCAGCATTCGCTTGCGAAGAGGGCGCCATAGATTACTAGATCTGAGTGATCACTGAGGTTAAGCATGCACTACCGACATAACAATTTAAGTGACGAATTACTTATTACATGAGCTGATTGGAAAATAATGTGTGTTTAAAACCCCTGGCTGCTTATGTTAGGTGGTAAAGTTAAATATGATAAATATATCGTTTAGTATCTAAACAAATACGGCAGTCTAAACGAACTATACTCACATTTCGGGAGCACGTCGCCTCCGAATATGTCTAGAAGCTGGCCGCTGCGTTCGCCATACCTCACTGCCCTCTTGCAGGTGACGGAGCTCTTAGCGCACTCACTTGCTGGCGAGCAGAAACAGTCAGCAGTTAATGCATTTCATTTCAAGTATCTTCTTTAAGAGCTGGGGAAATTCCTTACAGCGCGCTACTTCCCGAAACATAATATCAAGAAACAAAATTTGAACTGCGTGATATATTTCTATGGGGTTTCTTTATGGATTACATATTTGAATTAACAAATTCATTACATTCAGTAACCGTTCATAAAATTTATGGTTTTCGAATATAAAACTGTTGAATGTTTTCCATACAACAACGTATTGAAACCACAAAATCCGTATGCATACAAAAATAACACAAACCAACGATAAAAAAAACTTTTTTAATGATTTTGCTGGATTCTTATGTTTTTTGGTGTGCTGAGTCCGAAAATAATAATAAAAAAGTCATCAAACCCACCATTTTTTCATGTTTGAATATACGAAATGTGAGAAATTAATTTTTTATCCAATATCTGTGCATTCTTATATACTTTATTTACATGTTTTTAATAAACATTTATATACATTTTTATATACTTGATACACATTAATATACTAAAACATACAGTTAACCTAAATTAAATTAGGTTGGCAGTGGTGATACGACTGTTTGTTTTCTTTCAGTCAACACAACCTCACTTTTCAGCTTTTTGCCCATGTGCTCTAAGTATGGTTAACCGTGGTTGTAAAAACTTTCCTAACAGTTTTTGCTATATATGGGGTGAGTTTGTAATTTAAAAACACCAAAGAAACATTACAGAGTTTATTAAAAAAAAGTGTAGTTGGTATATATTAAAATAAAACTCGGTGATCAATAAAAACCTTGGGCTCCACACAAGGTATGCTATGTTTGTGTTGAAGACCTTAGAAAATGGTCAAAAAAAGAAAAGACAGCTTTTAGATTTGCAGTACCCATGGTATGGAGAGAACCAAAATATCATTCAGACGATTTTTATTTTTGTAGCATTGATGTTACTGGATTTAACTCCAAAAATAAGAAAGTCATTGTCTACCCTAATCTTCCTTCAGCTATTCAGCCAGTCGTTCATGGTCCGGAATTTTCTGTCCCTGAGCCACCGCAGGCTATTGATGACGTTTTACTTGATCATTCCAGTGAAACTGAATCTGACGAAGGTAAACCGGATGATGATGATGAGTTCCAATGTTCTCCAGAAAATTTAGAACCTCAGTTGTTTACACAGGCTGAGTTAAATGATTTGGTAAGAGATGTGGGTTTGACTAAACAGAAAGCTGAATTGCTTGGCTCTAGGCTAAAAGAAAAACATTTGTTGGCACCTGGAGCATTCATTTATCAATATAGAACAAGATATCAACAGTTCACTAAGTTTTTTAAGCAAGAACAGGATTTGGTTTACTGCCATGATATTGCTGGTCTAATGAATTAATTTGGAATTGAGTACAATGAAGAACGGAGGCTTTTTATAGACTCAACAAAAACTAGCTTAAAAGCTGTTCTTTTACACAAAGGTAATACTTATGCCTCACTGCCTGTGGCTCATTAAGTCCATATGAAGGAAACTTACGAAAATCTAGACATTATTTTAAAGGAAATTAACTCTCCTGCTCACGATTGGATGATGTGTGGAGATTTTAAGGTTGTTTGCAATATCCTAGGCCAACAAAAGGGATTTACTAAATTTCCATGTTGTAAATGTGAGTGGGACAGCAGAGCAAGGGACCGACACTGGTCCACAAAACATTGGCCTGCAAGAAAAACCTTAACACCTGGAAAGAAGAACACTTTGCATAAAACTTAAATATATAAAAAAAAAAAAAATTCTTCTACCACCTCTTCGAATTAAATTAGGTTTAATGAAACAGTTTGTAAAAGCCTTGCCTAAAGATAGTGAATGTTTTAAGTATTTATGTGAAAAGTTTCCTAATTTATCATTCGTTGGGCATGACATTCGTAAAATGATGTTCGATTCCAATTCTGAAACAAAAATGACTACAAAGGAAAAGGAGGCTTGGGTATCATTTAAGCAATTTGTGACTAAGTTTTTGGGCAATGTTAAAGACCCAAACTATGAGCTTATCGTAGCTAACATGATAGGCAAGTTCAAAAATCTGGGATGCCTGATGAACAACAAAATGCATCACATCGGAGAAAAAGCTACATAAGAAGCTTCAAAGAGAAGAGAAAAAGGAAATACCAAAAAATAAACACTTAAAATGTATGTAATGAATTTTTTATACAATCGCATACATAGCATCTTTAAATACAAATGCATATTGTGAGAGAACTGTGGGCGATACAAATAAACTGATGACAGATTCGGTTTCAGCACCCAAAAATACATAAGATTGAGCTGCATTTATTTAAAAAGTTTTCACAAAATATTTTTTTATTGGCCTGTGCAATTGTTTCAGAATGTTTTTTTAAAAAACGAAATTAAAAAACGTTTTAATTTAAACCAAATTTCATTTGCTTAAAAGCTCCTGTTATAAAATGTTAAAGTACTTCATTTTTCCTTCAATGTATATAAATTCCAACCCCGTAGAGTTTATTGTAGATATAATTTTGTTAATTTTTAGGTGATGATTTTGGTGTATTTATTGATTTTGTTGTTCTTATCCCAAATCTTTCGCAAAACGTTACCATTTTGGAATACAGAGCATGGACTGAATCAACTAACGCTGTCATGTGCGTGATAGTTACCAACATTGAGATATCTTGTCAATACATCTAACTCCGCCAAAATGTATTAATTAGTTCAAATTCTGTTCTTGATTTTATGTTTTGGGAATTTGTGCACTGCGAGACTTTTCCATAGCCCTAAATATCACAATAGCATAAAATTAAAAACACATTTTAAGAGGTTCTTTTGAAAATTTTCCCCGCCGATTTTCAATTTGTAGCTTACTTCATTCTCTTGGAAAGCTCGACCTATTTTGGTCATGGGTGTCGGGCTGTGTGTGTACACTGAGAAAAACATTTTAGTTGCTAGTGCCAAATAAATTAAATTCAATATTACAGTGAACAATATTTTTCTCACACAATCAAACTGCTCTTGCTCCAAACATCCGCATACTTTCTTTTGAATCAAATAATATATTTAAAAATAATGTGTTGGGCCAAACACCTAGTTGGTTGTTTCGACATCATCAGCATGTATTTACTACACACAGTTATTCCACGAGTATATAACTAAAAACTAATCATATGGTTGTCTTAGGTTTCATATAGATAATTGTATATACAAACACAATTCGAATATATATTCTTTTGGCTTGGCTGGAACAATTTTACGTTGTTGATGTCACAATTTGTTGCAACAATAAAATCAAATGGTTAAATTACAGTTTTTCCTTTGCTTGACTACACTATTATTGAGTTTGTGTTGCAGTATTTGTTCGAAAATACAACTAGAGCTCCCGTATGCAATTTATGTAATAATTAGGATATCATTAGTGTTTTTCAGTATAGACTATACAGTATAATGTGTAATAAATAATCTCGACGATATAATTTCAAGTATAAGCAAAAATAAAATATTTTAAACGAAATGTATGAAAATCTTATTGTAAACAATATATATTGGTACGTGTGTAGAAAAGTAATACTAGTTACCAATATATCAACGAATATATGATGTGGTACAGTTAGCTGGGTGAGCAAAGTGTCAGACGTAAAATTAGGGATTGGGGTGTACATCACGGTTGTGCCATCTATATTTTTAATGTTTACTGAATTCCATAGTTTGGCTTAACATAATGTTTGCATGAAGAAAATTGTAATCATTTTGTACAAAAGCCTAGGAAAAGTGTGCCAACACGAGTGTTTCTTTATTTTCAACAAATTAATTGTTTCAAGCAATTAAATTGCTTTGTTTGTGAGAAACAGTAGAGTGTATGTTTGCTTAACGCATCTTTTGTAAGTGTAATATTTAGTTTTCACAACAAAATATTGATTTTGCACTATTTAAAATTATAATTATTTTGACCCAAACATTTCTTTCTTTCTGTACAAAATCCTACCCCCTCCCCCTCTTTACCTTATCGAACCCAAGATTCCTTGAAACCTTGCGCAGTATTGCACCACACTTGATAATCTTCTAATGACGATAGATTATATCCTAATGTTATACATTTCAGACGAAAGTATGATTATTTTCAATTTACCTCACAAGTTTTCGAGTAATATTACATGATTTATTCCAAACTTTGTGCACGTCTAGTAAAGAGTATAGAGAAAATTGGATGATTAACTTTTTTAATCCGTTATTTTGTGAGCCAATACTTTTGGAAAAGTTAAGTGTTATACAAACATATATCAGTAAGTTTTCAGGCATTACTTCCGCGTTTAATGTACAATTTGTGCTAAGGAAGAAAACTAGCATTTATGGAATGTTAATTGATCAGATTCTTATTTTCAAAATCGCAGCATTGCAAGGGTGATTGCCTAGTAAAAAAATGCTTGCCTACTATGTCTCTGAAACTATTAGAACTACAGTTTTTTTTAATGAAAGCACTATAGAATCTTTATTAACTTCAGTAACTCTAAAACCATTTAATGAGATTGAACCAAATCTCGTATGTAGACAGTTCTTGGTAATAGTTTGCAGTTTCTGACGTTATTAGCAGTTTCGTCACGATTTCATGAGATATACCAATGAAATAAAAAAACCGGCATATTGTTCAGATTTCAGAAATTGTTATACTGACTGCCATTAAATTTGGCAGTGATGCCGCGGTGTGATCAGCATACAAACACTTGTTTACAGTACTACAAATTCAGTTTAACAGAATGGCTTCCCTTCTAAATATTTATATGATCTATACGATACTGTGAAACAATCTGCCCGATCGAAAACAAATTCGTAGGCAAACAATAGCCAGCAAAATATAAGAATTTAGACAAATTTCTATAAAAATATTTATTTGATAGAATTTGAAATAATTTTTTAAAAGCTATCCCGAGGAGAAAAAAAAACCACAATTGTTATACGGCAAATGTTATGGACTTCCTTACATGTTCACATAATCCAACAATATGTGTAATATGTACACGTAGTGAGCCTTGATTCTACCATTTCAATATAAGGAAAACACAGAAGTATTTCATTTTACAAAAAAAAAAAAAAAAAAAAAAAAAAAGGCTTGCTAAAAGCTTTCTCGTGAAGGGCCCACGGTATATACTTACCTCCTACCAATACGGTGACCGGGGTCAATTCCGAGTGGGGTCACCAGAATTTTTGTTTATAGGAAACGTGGCGGACGTTGCCACTTGCCGGTATGCTTTCTTGGGGTACTCTCTTTTCCCTCGCCATTGCATTCCATTGCCGCTCCATTTTCCCATCACTTGACGTTTCAACTCAACCTACTCGTGAAACAGTAGTATGTAACTCCTACGTCTGACGGCATGCACATATGGAACTATACATTTTTATGTGTATACATTTCCCATTTTCTGAGGATCTATAAGAATGAAATTTTATGTATTTATATATATATACTCATACATATTTGCTATAATTATAACACTTAAGCTTATTTTTATGGGGATACGTAATAAAATATATTAACAACCCTTCGGTATCAAGTAATGGTTTATCTGAGACTTGTACAGTACACTGGCTTGAATCAAACAATGTACAAATGTCTGTAGTGACTGTTTTACCTAGAATATAATGTCGTTCTTGTACTGATCTTGAAGATAGCTTCCAATTCACGAGATCTAATTTTCATGCTGTTCAACAGTAACAAAAAATATACACATAGCGTGTAGTTATCCAAGTGCGGACGTAGTACAACGTACATTTCAGGAACATTTAAACCAGTTTCTGGAAACCTATATACATACTGTGTGGAAATATAATAATGGAAGTTATTTTAAACAGGTGGCCAACCCTTTCCCGTGAACTATGTGAAGCGGGTAAACAGAGTTATGCCCAAAACTGTAAGGCTGTAACATCGAAACATGGGTATTCCTAAAACTCACCTGTAGTAACGTATTGAACGTGATGGCTGATAACTTCATCCGGATCGCCGAAACGTTTGGACCATTTGCTTGGAGAGTATTGCAAGGCCAGTTCCTGCCACAGAAACCAGACACATCTTCTGCCTTGCGTAACTTGAACGAGCGACGAATGGTGATTGGGAGAAGCGGTGAAATGGCTGTAAGCTAGGAGCGAGCTGCTGGTTGGCAATATCTTTATTTACATTTAAAATAAGTTAAGAACTCAAAAATTCTCGAATTCAGGGACTTGTACTCTAGACTTCACAGCCGTCTGAATACTCAAGTAGATATCAACTGCTCATTGGTTGTTTGCTATAGGTAGTTCACTATTAACTGAGCACTTTTGAAATCAACATTTGAGCAATGTCACTGCCCTTACTTGCATATGCAGGCTATCAGGCGATTCGCGAATACGGACTGCACCATACGAATATGTGATCAAAAATAAGTATAAAATACCCTTTGGTAAACATGCATATGATCCTTCGTTTACGAGATAAACGACATAAAATATCAATCAACCATTTGAGCAAACATGTGGTATTCCCAATTAGATAAAGGTGAGGTGATGTGGCAATGCTGCAACTAATGTGTTGGTCGTAAGAGCCGAGCTCAGTGTGCCAAAGAGACAATGGAGTTCACATACAGTGAGTACTGGGATATGGCAACGGC
Organism: Clitarchus hookeri; assembly: GCA_002778355.1. Lineage (NCBI taxonomy): Eukaryota > Metazoa > Arthropoda > Insecta > Phasmatodea > Phasmatidae > Clitarchus > Clitarchus hookeri. Next base: position 384,019 of record NQII01000089.1, read on the forward strand.
CATGGGTGCATACGGCGGCCAAGATCCGTGCATTCTGCATGCATCCAACGTACGGAAAAGTGCATTGCTATGGGCAGAGAAAACTTCGAACACCTGTTATGACGTTTCGAAGTTTTGATGCTGATGCTGTATGCTGTGCTTAACGTGAAATTAAGTCAATTTATTTACTTTAATGTCGTTTTTTTTCGTGAACTATGGGCCTTACGCTTTTTTACCAAAGAATATTTCCTACTTAGTTTTGATCACAGATTCGTGTGGTGTAGTCCGTATCTGCGAATTGCCTGAGATCCTGTATTTTAATGAAACTGACTGGCATGCACCCAGTAAAGTTGGTAACAACAGAGGCAAAGTAATTACATGTCTTAATGTTGAACTCGGAGTGTTAAGTAAACATTTGTAAATACTAAAATTATTTCTTTTTCTTTCTTTTTTTAAATGCATATAATAGTAAGAATTTGCACATTTGTAAAATATTGACTTTCATGATAATTTCAGTTTCATTTGACTGGTGCATGAATAAAGTTTTTCAAGGCCACAACAATGTTAATTTGATATGTGGTGGAAGAATACACAATTGGCACACAAGTAAATCTTAAGCAGGGCTGTGAAAACAAAATGAGAACCAATGAACGAATTCCGTTCAAACAAACTTTATTGTCATTCAGAACAGAGGTAAGTATGCAGACAACCCACATACAGGCAACTCATTTGCCCTGAACCAAACATCAGGTATGGTGTAGAGACCAGAGAGATCTTCCTTAGGGATAACGTCCAAGATGCCACCAAGACTTTACCGCACCAGACGATATTATCCACGTAAAGTACATCGTAATATTCTAAGTGTGAACTATGATGTTGATAATGATGTTGATACAGGGTTTCGCAAGGTTGTAAGTGTAGAAGAGAGTTATGTTCTTTTGACTTATATGTACAGATTCTGTTTGCAACGTATAACTAGTAAAGCAGGAAGTGGACTTTTGGAGTTCTTCCAGCAATCACCATTTATGGCGCTAGATCAGCATACTTAAGAAAGTAATTTTTCGTTTAAACAAACAGTTTTTCTGTTCTTTCTACATCGAAAATACTGACTGCATAAGTCTTGAATAAAGTGAGAGAAGCCAGTTCTAGTGATCGCATTCTAATACACTCATTTAGACCAGTATACGTTTTCTCTGTCCTGTTTTATTGGCTTATTTTTCCATACAAAATTATCAATGCGATAATTCAATATTCAAGAGTAAGCGATATGTTATCAATAATTTTTTCCTGGCCTAATGCATTTTATCAGTGAGTTCTACATATGCAGTTTAAAATTTAAAGCAGGATGTCAGAATTGATATGATTTTAATTACTTCATTATTATTAGTTCCTGAAATTCCGTATAGCATTAAGTGACTCAGTGGTTTTGAAACTATTGCTTCTTAAGAGTTAGGAGTCTGGGCATATTTTCTAGACATTCACTGTTTGCGCGTTTACGCGCAGTTCATCAAATACATATCCTGGGAATACGAATTTTTGTCAGAAAAGATACAATCCAATTACCGAAGTACGAACGGTTTTGTTTTTATCACATTAGGCATACTCAAAAAAAATAATAGCTAAAATTAGCGTACGCAGTTTCCTTTAAATACAGGAGAAAAGTAAAACCACATAGCCATAGTTACATCTGTGGGCTTTCAACGCGTGTAATAAAGTGCTACCGTCATAAATCTAATTTGCAAAGGAAAGCGTGAAGACGGAAGCACCACGTGACTGTTCAGTGCCTTGCGCGTAGGAGCGATGGCGCGCTGGGCGTGCGTGTTATTGTCGCCCGTATCGCTGTGCCTTGAACGTGGAGAGAAACTTATCGGGGCCGTGTAGGTACTTTAGGCGCTATATACCAGAACTTGTCTTGCGTGCCCGAGTCGCTGAAACGCGGGTGCATTAACGACCACTCCGACAAGCTGGTTTTGTTTTTTATGTGTTTTTAGTTAGCTATCTGTATAACTCATTCACAGTTATTTGAGGACGTGTGATTCGAGACCCAGAATTTTCGTGGATTCGTAGGGAAACGCGCACTCAGTGTAATCGTATTTTGTGTATGAACTATTTATTACTAGGTATTACCAACACACCTGTTTTCTCCCTGTTTTTATTCATGTTAATTTTAAATGGAACATTTTAATTACTAGATAAAGTATAAGTAAAACTTAAATGTATTTTTAAAAAAGGTACTTTTATGTTGACACAAGTATAAAACGCTTCTGACAGAGGACACATTCATTTAGAGAACAACCAAGAGCACCATGCATGAGGGAATTTTTAAAAGGTTGGATTTAAAAAATTTGAAGAAACCAAAAATAGACTATAACTGTCCATTGGCTGGTACTCCAGTTTTGCCCCAGATCACGTAGCACGGGAATTGATTTCTCTTTTACTTGCAGATAAGTTATTGACTGTAATTCGACCAGGGCGTGGCTTACAAATTGCGCCCCAATTGAAGAAGAAGCTCAAATGTACAAGTGTTTGAAGTCTGCCTTGCCCTAAAATGAGTTCGTGAAATTTCCGATTCTCTATTTACGATAATCCTGCTTAGGACCTGGGCACAATTGACATTAAGGCTCCCGCCTACCTAGCAGTTATTGCCGCGTTTGAGGCTGAGAAGCGAGTAAGCGATAAGGGCGACACTGCCACGCACATCAAGTGCGCCATCGCTGCTAAGCGCAAGGCTCCCAACTTGCGCTCAGTGTTCTCGTCGCACTGCGTGAACCTAAGGGACTTTCAGTGCTGTCACTATTATTTTGTTAGTAGAAAGTCTGTATGAAGGTTCAATGCAGGGCCCTTGAGTAGCTTTGTATGTATCTGATGCGTGTATTTTGAAATAAAGCACTTTGAAAAGGCCGTTTTTAGCCATTTTTGAGTGCTCTGAAATGGTATTTCTAATGTGCGTGACGTCTTGAAAGCACTCAACAGCCCTCGTCTGATGTGAGTGTTATTTTCGTAGATCAGCACATTGGACGCACGTTTAATAGTTTCTTAGAAAAACGAAAATTCCAAACACACTGCAACGCATTTCAAACGCCAGGTAGGCGGGCACCTTAATGGCACACACGTACACACAGTTTCAACAATAAATACATATACTATACAGAATAAGTACATTGGCCTTGCTGCAATTAATATTACGCTAGCAATGTTCGTTTATAGGCTGTTCGCAGTATCTTCACAATTTTGAATAAAAAACCTTTGAAAAATCGTCTTATGTATGACGTGTTTTGTTCTTTCCTAAATATGTAATTTGTCACAAGCGTTTTATACTTTTGTTAACATAAAAGTATCTTATTTGTGGTTAAATTAACTTGTTTACATTAGTCCTATAAATGTAATATTTTATTTATAATAAATTGATATGAATAAAAACCTGGCAAGAAATAGTTCTCACACAAAATGTTATCAAACTGAGTACGACAAATGCGGGGCGTTGTCTGTTCGGTGTAATTCTCTGGCGTGAGGTGAAGAAATAGCCTGAAAGTATATAACTTTAGCAGGGTTTCAGAAAAATTGGAAGTATCCGTGTTGCTATACGTAGTGCCGGAGAAACTACCGTTGGTATAGCTTCTATTGCCATTTGCGTCTAAAATAATTATTCTCCGTATAACTGAGACGTTTTTATAATTATAAGTTAGTTATAATCCAATTTTCGCTGTTAACGTCATTTGAAAACATCCCGTAACTCTCCTGATGGCGATGCTCCAGAAGAAAACAACGGGAAGGGTAATAAAGTCAATACACGCACTTTACTGTTTCAAGAACAAGTTTCTGACTTGACAAGGTAGAGAAACATCCAGGGGTTCTGATCGGTTAAACGCCATCACACGGCAATAGTAATAAGCAAAGTTAAAGCTACTTGAACTATTTTTACTAATACTAGCAAGTTCTTATCACTAAGCGTGAACTTAGCTTGTCACATTGACCTACAAGATGTTTATCTCTTACGTATACTAATGTGTGATGAGTGTAGAATATTTGTGTCAGTAAGTAGTTGTGCCAGCGCACTTAGTTTCGTGATTATCTTCATTGTGTGTCCTTCCGATAAATGTAAAAATTTACATTTCCGCTTGTTAGTGACTAGTTTTCATAAGCTGACCTAGTGAATCCGTGAAATTGTTAGAAACATGTACAGGTTTCTACTACGCTACTTGTAACCGTAATGTTCTTAATGCGAAATTGACCCAATTTCACTGGCTTCTAATTTTTATCATTGCTGTTTTACTAAAACGTTAAAACATAGGATTCTTTCCATGATTATTTGCTAACATTACTGCATATGTGCCTATTAGCACCATACTACACAGAGGCGGGGATTTGTTTTACAAATGTTGATCACTACAGTACTCAAATAAATGCGTCCCGGTTATAAATAAATACGCGTCACAGAAAAAATTATTTCAAACATACGTAAAAAAAAGTGCATTAATTAAAGGATTAAATTTTATTTACTATCTACTTACATTTTCGTCCATATTCCCCGGGACTGCTGTCGCCTTCTGTCGCTACCTCAGTCGGACGGCCACTGTACACTGACCGGATCGACTTGTGGCCGGTATGTTACATAACAACAAAGCTTCGTTCTCCAAGGTCGTTTTCTTAGGCAACCGCCAGGCAGCCATGAAGTATTGATCCCTGCCGCTGAACGATGGAACATGTTATCTCTGGATACAAAATCCATAATACACTGAAGAGCCAAAAAACTGGCACACCTGCCTAATATCGTGCAGGGCCCCCGCGAGAACGCAGAAGTGCAGAAAGACGACGTGGAATGGACTCGACTAATGTCTGAAGGTATGGAGGAGGTAATTCACACCATTAATCCTGCAGGGCAGGCCACAAATCCATAGGAGTGCGAGGCGGTGGAGATATCTTCTGAACAGCACGTTGCAACCGATGTTCACGGTACACTCGTGAAATAGTCGTACGCGAAAATCCAAATTTTATCGCTACCACGGAGATGCCATGTCCCATCTCTCGTGCGCCGACTATAACACCACGTTCAAACTCACTTAAATCTTGATAACCTGCCATTGTAGCAGCAGTAACCGATCTAACAACTTTGCCAGACGCTTTTTGTCTTATATAGGCGCTGCCGACCGCATCGCATTACTCTTATTGGTTCCATACCTCTGTTGTTTGCATACGCATGCCTATACCAGTTTTTTTTTTTTTTTTTGGCTCTTCAGTGTATATAAGCATCCAGTCACTACTTTACCAAAAACGGAAAGGGTGGAGGATACGGTTTTAAGGTGACGTGTGCTTATTTAGACAAATGCAAGGCGTAGGCTAGACGAGTGTCCTCTGTACACGTGCATGCCAAAAATTAAAGGTTTTGGCCTAAATGTATTTCTTTGTTTAAAAAAAAATGTGTTTCTACAGCAGATATTCTTAACCAAAGGTACGTATATTTCAGCTGGGTGGAGAGGTTTTGATATGTGGCTAATTGCGAAGTCTTGTGCGCAAGTGAGGGTGGAATGAGCTGAAATGAAGCAGAGGAGGGATCCAAGGGCAGGGGAAACGGGAAAGCACCGAGAAAACTCATCGGTCAACGTCAACGTTCCACCACGTTTCCCACATACAGAAATCTGGGTAACTCCNGGGGGGGGGGGGGGTAGCTGGGCGGTTAGCCTATTCGCCTCCCACCAAAGCGAACCGGGCTCAATCCCGGCCGGTTTACTCCCGGATTTTCACATGTGGGAATCGTGCCGGACGATGCCGCTAGTCAGCGAGGTTTCTCGAGGATCTCCCGTTTCCCCCGCCCGTTCATTCCGGCGCTGCTCCATACTAACCTCAATCACCCTCATCGGCTCTCTAGACCTCGCTGTTAAGAACTGCCCAATTCTCATCACTCTTCACTCACTATGTGTGAGGCGAGTTGCGTGTATTTGAAGTTGTCGGATATAACGTATTTGCCGCCAAGTAATTAACGGGCTTGGTGGAAGAAGGGAAACAGTGTGTTATTCTAATGTTCCTTGAGGCCTACCCCAACAGCAAACTTATGCAAGTACATATTATAATGTTTAGGCTATCATATTTGGTTATAAATCTCATTTTTATGGATGTGTGGGATAGGCCCTTCTTCCGCTAAGTCCTTCAATTAATTTATACTCACTAACTAACCAGCTTGTGCAGGTGTCTTGCAGGTTTTAATAAAACTGCGATGCACGGAAGAGACGCTTTATTTTCCCGTTTATTTCAAGGACGCCATTATTAATCACAAGTCACAATGACATACTTCACCAAAATATTAAAAACTCGCTGTTTACGACCATACAGATCCGCTATTTTTTCTTACTATGATCACGTAGATAAATGTCAAGACATATAGATGTGTTAACTTCTTTCTCACATAAAGCAGTTTCTGTACAAACACAATTGGCTACTTCCGGTTAACATATGAAAGTAACATTAATAAAAAGTACTAGCTTCTAAAATTCATGTGTTAGACCCAAATGCGATTAATTCGGTCATCAGAGATAGAGCAAGTTGCTCAGACGAACATAAACGAAATAAATAATCGATATGCATGTATTAAAGAACTATCTCACCATCCGCCTGAAGTGATTTCGAAAAAGTATGTAAAACCCGTGAATCGAACCCGGATCCTCCAGAATGCGAGTCTATGGCGTTAGCACTGCGCTACCTCGCTTGATGGCTGGAATTCAACATATGTTTCTTTGTTTACTGCTTTACATGTACAGGTACACAAACACATAGGATAGGCAACACGCTGTGTCACATGTTGCTACTCTCGTGGGCTGGTGGAATTTATTCTTAATTATAAAGTCATCAGCGTCTCCTGGTTCCTACTAAATTACTTATTTGTCTTGACAACACAATCTCCATACGATTACAGTAGAACCTCGATTAACCGTCACCCTTTTAACCGTCAGTCTCTATTAACCGCCACCCCGCTAGCGCAAAAAAATTGTATGTTTCCGCGTCAGCGCCGAGCCGGATCGTCTGTCGAGGCTCTATGATGAGTAGTGACGACTGTACTGCACACCTGCACTGTGCGTGAGTCATTGGCGGCAAGGGCAGTGACCTTGGGTTTGCGCGCCCACCCCCCCTTACACTGTCTTCTGCATTCCACTGCTACTGTTTCAGTTCAGTACGGTGCCCGGCTTACTACAGTGAACCGAAGTTTTTGCCGATTTCGAGTGCAGTGCCTACTAGTGTTCGTGCTTTACCGTTTATTGTTGACAGTGCTGTTTATACGTAGTGTGGGTTGCTCTTCTGTTATGGCTGAGAAACGGAAACGTGTGGTTTTGGGACTCGACAAAAAACTAGAAATTATTAAACGATTGAAGAAAGGTGAAACAGCTACAAGTCTGGCTCAGATTTATGGTGTTGCAAGAACAACCGTAAATGATTTAAAACGTGATGCAGATAAAATTGAGGAACACGTATCAAAAATGCAAAACACAGATGGAGATGTCAAGACTAGAAAAACAATGAGACCAGCAAAATTTGAACAACTCGATAGTGCTGTTTATCAGTGGTTCGTTCAAGCCCGAAGCCAAGGGATACCCCTTTCTGGACCCATTATAGTGACGAAGGCGATGGACATGAACAAAAAACTAGATGGCGACCCAACCTTCAAAGCCAGCATGGGATGGCTTGAAAAGTTTAAGTTTCGTCACGGCATTCGACAACTGGACATTACCGGCGAAAAACTTAGCTCAGACAGTGCTGTTGTAGAGGGCTTTAGAGCAGAATTTACTGCAAAAATGTACGATCTTAATCTCAGTAGGGAACAAGTGTATAATTGTGACGAAACTGGACTTAACTGGAAAGCTCTGCCACAAAAGACACTGGCTTCATTCTCAGAAAAATCTGCTCCAGGTTTTAAGATCCAAAAAGATCGAATCACTGCAATGGTGTGTGCAAATGCCACAGGCAATCATAGATTACCCTTAGCAGTGATAGGAAAATCTAAAAAACCCCGTGCATTTAAAAATTTGAATTTGAACGCTTTACCAGTAAATTACTATGCTCAAAAAAACGCTTGGATGGACCAAACGATTTTTTTCGACTGGTTTCACAAAGTGTTTGTTCCCCAAGTAAGAGCTCATCTTGCAGAGAAGAAATTACCACAGGAAGCATTGTTGCTCATGGACAACGCCCCTTCCCACCCTTACAATGAACTTCAAAGTGATGACGGTAAAATAAAGTGTTTCTTTCTTCCTGCAAACACAACACCTCTCATTCAGCCCATGGACCAGGGTGTGATTGAGAACATGAAGCGACGCTACAGGAAGGCTTTTATTGAAAGTTTGCTGTCTTCTGACGACGCTACAACGGTTAAGGAGTTTTGGAGAACATACAACATCAAGGATGCAATTTTTAATGTTGCCAACGCGTGGTCAGATCTCACGGCAACAAACCTGAAGAACGCTTGGAATAAATTATGGCCTGAACCTTCTACTGAGGAATCTGCAGAACATGAGCCTGTCAGTGTTGACGAAATAGTGCAGCTTTGTAACAACGGACTGATAGATGAAACTTTATCAACTCAAGAAGTGACAGACTGGTTAAACAGTGACAATCAGGATGGAGGCTTTCAAATCTTGAGTGATGATGAAATTGTTTCCAATGTTTTGCAACTTGATGACGGTGGTGATCATGAAGACGTGGAAGAAGCTGAACCGGCGCTTGATAACAACCCAGGAATCACCCATTCAGAAGCGGAATCGATGTTAACACAGTGCATTGACTGGTTCGAGCGTCAAGAGGAGGCTACCGGGACCCAGGTGCTTCTTCTCAGAAAAATCAGAAACATGGCCGCCCAAAAAGCTCGACGGGGTAAGAAACAAAAGAAAATGAAGGATTATTTTAAAAACTAAATACTGTACCGGTAACGTAAGTTTTTAGAGTACAGTACGTACATGTATAGTTGATATTTAATTGTTTTCTTAATAAAATATTTTAATAAAGTATTTTTCACTTGCACTGGCGTGGTTTTGTTTTTTCTCTTTTAAAATCATTTCACATTAAGTACTGCGCAGCAATCATCACAATTAGGACTTACAATGGCGCCGTTATAACATGCAAGGCAGTGAATTGCGATGTTGCCACGCCAAACACTGTCTAGGTGCTAAGTTGTAGCGGCGCTATTATTATTTCTGTTATCCGTCTATTCGGTTATCCGTCATGGTCCCGGTCCCGAGGGTGACGGTTAATCGAGGTTCTACTGTACTTGATTCCCATCAATGTTAGGCATCAGTATTGTTACATTGGTAAACATTTTTTTTAATTTGGCGTATGTAATCACTTTCTCAAGCATTCGAGTTGTGCGTCGTCCACTATATTGAAAATGTGTTTCTGAAAGTAGAATGATTATGATGAGAGTGGCATAAGGGCACGGGTCCCAGGTGCTGACCACATGCCGGCAGCCATATTGTATCTGGGTGACCTTCACATTGAGCCGCAACCTTGACTTTGACCTTAACCTTACATAAACTTTTGCCAAAAAATTTAAAAATTCAAAAAAATTACAAAATACTCTAAAAGTTTAAAATATAGAAAATATGTACACTTATGTTTGTGAAAAACGCCACACCAAGAAGGATACATGTGATTGACATTAACTTCATACCACAGATTATGTACATGACAATACACAATTTATTAGGATTACGGAACTTTACATGATCTCTGTCCTTGATAATTAAGTACGGTGTGACACTCACATGTGCTGCAATCAGAGGGGAAACCCCCCCCCCCCCNTGACATGGAATCAAAGAGGACCTGAATATGTTCCTGGTGAATCTCCCTCCACGCGTTTTGTATGCGAGTCTACTAAGCATAAACAGTAGTTGCTGCAGGTCTGTGGCGAACAAGTCGCTGACCAACCATATTCCAGAAATGTTCGATGGGCGACATTTCAGGAGAACGTGGATTTCAGGGAAGCTGTGGTGGCCGTCGTTTGTATGTCGCTCCACAATGCAGGCTGCCAGATTGCGGCCACCATGGTTGGTAGCGTCTAACATGTATACGGCCATCACTGTAGGACAGGATGAAGCGGGACTAGTCCGAAAACACTACATTTTGCCACTCAGCACGCCGGTGCTGGCGTTCACGTGCCCATAGTAGTCTGTGGCGTTTGTAGTTTCTGGATAATGGAAGCCAACGTAATGGCATGCGTGCCACCAGTTCAGCCCGCAGCAGACCGCATCGAAACATCGACGCAGACAGGTCCACACCCGTTGCAGTACTCCAGTGACGAGTCAACACAGTGGACGAGGCTGTACGGTCCGTTACAGCCATGCTGACAAGATGGAGATCATTCCGTGCTGTGGTCACATTGCGTGGTCCAGTACCCGCTCGTCGCTGCATACGACCCTCTTCTATTCACTGGTTCCTCACACGCATCACTGTCATAGCAGCATGCCCTGTACGATCCGAAATGTAACAGTATAACATACTCGTTTCCTGCAGTCCAATCATTCTATCCCGTTCGAACGCACTCACATGCTGATATGGTGCCCTTTGACGTCTACGAGGCATACTGGCACTTGCTTTCACTTCGTTTGACGGCTTTTCACTTACTGAGCTTGGCATGACACGGACCTTTTCGGTCACACAAGAGAGGGCGCTGCTGGTCCTACTGTACGTAATCTCTCTGCAACCGTAATCAATCATTGCTGGTAAACTGTTCTATGAACTTGACACCAATAATTTTAACCTCAAAAATTCGAAAAAAAAAAAATAGAGAAAACTATTTAAAAAAATTAAAAATTATGAAAAATATACATAAAAGATTACAATTTCATATGTTAAAAAGTTTAAAAAAATATTTTAAAAACTTTACTTTAAAAAATTTATTTTTTATAGACCATGTTCAGTATATACGACCGACCCTCGCCAGTGTTTCTCATTGGTTAATTATTCGGTTCCTCTCTACTCCCTCCATCAATGTTTCTCATTGTCTTAACACTCCCCCGCATCCTTCCCAAATACCTTCACTCCCAATCATAAAAAATCTAAAAAAATCTTTAAAACATCCAAAATAATACTAAAAATTACCAAATAATTATATTGATGACTCCGACTACCATGTTGGTTGTAGTCGACCTAGACATTTACCCCAAAGACATCGAAATAAAAAATACGAGAAAAAACCACAGTCCATACACTTGTTCATTACTAAGTGGTCACAACAAGGGGCCATATCGAATAACCATAGTAGTCAACGGCGGTAGTTATAAATAGACAATTGTAAAACACTGGCGTCTGGCAGGGATGCGGGGATCTAGGGCGGCCATCTTGTATTACATCACGAGTCAAAACCTCCTGTTCTTGCATTCCTTCCAGGTGGCGGCCATTTTGTCAGTCAGTACCGATGGTGGCCATTTTGTCAGCCAGTACAAACTTCATGCTCTTACATTCAAAACTATGGGTCCCTGCGATGATGCCCCGACTGGTCCCTACTTCATGCTCTTGCAGTCCAAGCTGGGGTATCCCTGTGGCGATGGCTCGACTTAACCCTACTTCATGCTCTTGCATTACAAGCGAGGGGTGTTGTCTCCAAGTTTTCCCATATCCCCACCACGATGCCCCAGCGAGGTTTTCTCCATGTGCTGCATGCTCTCGCATTCCAAGCATGCGGGTTATCTCCGAGTCTTCCCATATCACCACCACGATGCCCCATTGAGGTTTTCTCTGTGTGAGACCAGCTGCTAAATCAGAATACTAAGTCCTACTAGAACTGTTATGTAATGCTCTTGCACTCCAAGCGAGGGGGTGGTCTCCGAGTCTTCCCAAATGCCCAGCCAGTACCGATGGTGGCCATGTTGCCAGCCAGTACCCTACGAAATGCGCATGCATTCCGATGTCCCCACTATGATGCCACGACGACTTGTCTTTGCGAGGGGACATCCTCCGAGTCGTCGTTGCCACGATGCCATGGCGAGGTTTCTCCGCATGCTGCTAAATTCAACTATTATCTAATACCTCCCTACTCACTGATTGGCTACACGAGGCTCCCACTCCATGCCAGTCCCTGAGACGATGCCCCCCGACTGTGGGGTCTTCATACTTCACTACACACAACACTTACCTACACCTCGCAGCAGCATTGCCCTCGCACTTACCATCCACATGGTATGACCATGTGGATGGCTCCCAGACTTGGGACAGGGCAGTACACTGCGATTGTGACTTCACCAGTGTTTCCTTGGAAACATCATAAATACAGTTCACAGGTGGCTTACAACGCTGCAAATGAAAGTAGACCCACCTAAAAAAACAAAGCGGACAAAGGAACACACATACAGGTTACAGCAAAGGGAAGAGCACAGAAGAGAGTAATGAAGAGAGAAGGGGGGTAGTGCTACAGCATCTTACCATTCGCCAACACAGTACTATGGGAAAAACAAGACATACTAGTCACATGCCTCACAAGATAAGGATATATTCTGCATGGGCTACAGCATAAAACCAGCCAGCATACCTGACAATATGAATATGACTCTTGCATGTGCTACAGTATGCTGGAAACAACCACCAACAGCAGTGGCGGCATACCTGGCAAGACGAACATGGCTCTTGCATGTGCTACAGTATACTGCTGGAAAAAAACAAGTACAGCACATACTGGTAACACACCTGACAAGATAAGATTGTCTCTTGCACGAGCTACAGTGTGCTACCAGCCAGCATACCTGGCAAGAAGAATACGTCTCTTGCATGTGCGGGAACAGTATGCGGGAACAGAAAACGCAGAACAACAACAGTATACCTGACAAGACGAATATGACTGTTGCATGTGCTCAAGTATACTGTTATATATGGCAGGACATACTGGTAACATACCTGTCAAGATAAGAATGCCTCTTGCATGAGCTACAGCATGCTACCAGCCAGCATACCTGTCAAGAAGAAGAAATGGCTCTTGCATGTGCTACAGTATGCTAAACGGAACATACAATACCCTCAACAATATACCTGAGAAAATGAATACGGCTATTGCACGTGTTCTAGTATACTGCTGGAAAACACTCTCCTGGGGATAGACATATATATAACGATACATGTCTGGCCCAGAGTTGTTTTTTATTATGTATGATAACCATAGGGGGTGGTTTGTATCTTATGCATACCTTATGCATACAGCTTCGCCCTCAGCCCGACAAACTCGACCATATCATTACCTCCACACTTATCCTTAAATATACCAATCACTTTGGCGTTGACAGGCGAGTAGCAGGGATGAGTGGGAGGGTAGGCACTGGTGTCGAACTCCGACATAAGTGTCGGGTCTGAGGAGAGGTCGCTGTAAAAGTCGGGGCAGGCGATCTCCATGACAAAGGAATCCGTGTCGGTATAGACCACACCCACATTACTGCCATACCGTGCCCTCATCACATCGTAGTAGAAGTGCTAAATGAGAGTCTTTGACAAGTCAAGTACAACAAAGCCAGCATATATGGGCTTATCGAATATAATACTCTCATGGTCAAACTTTACAAGGGATAATGTTTCTTTTTAAATAGTCCTACATTTGAAGGATGATTTCGCAATTAACTACTTCGCCCAAACTTCTCTACATACAAGTTCCATACGATGGCATTTTCGATAAGCTTGCCATGCATAGCATTATTCATTAACTTGAATAAGTCCTTCTCGAAGGCGTTCGCGGCTGCCTGACATTTAATCGTATTCAGGTCAATATGCGGCTTTAGCCATGCCTTCTGGTGGAATCGAAGGACACGACGCATCACCTTCAGCCTCAATCCATGACCAAATGCCTGCTTGAGGTTAACCAAATGTAAAATATAATGGGTCTTCTTCTCCAGGGTGGTCATAAGTTTAGGTTGTTTGGACCCTGGGGGACACTCATTCACTGGCAGGAACTGCAGATCTCTATGTTCCTCGTGAAGAGCAATAGGGTACTCTACATCTACCTCCAGTATGTAGCTGACATGTCCGTCATCTGGCATGGACATGTCGTCATTGCCCGTGCCGGTCCATTCAAAACCACCATATGGTAGCGGTAGGTACATTGCCCATCCATACCAATTATTTTGCATCAACATACTGGAGGTAGGTAGACGGCCTACTGGCATCAAAGGTGGCATGAATGTTCTTGTTGTTCACCACTATGTGGCATTTGATGCACTGCGCCACCCACTCCCCGGATACCAGCCTCGATGAACAGGGTGACGTCGTAGTCGACAAGTAGCTCCAACTCCATCGGTGTCTTGCGCAACATCGTGTCGAACGAGAATCCAGGAGCACTCATATAATGAACACAATCAAGTCTGTATGTTTTCAGACATATCCCCCAGAAATTCTCGAAGACGTCGAACAGAATCAAGACGTCCATCTTCAGATACAGGTCGGCATATTCCTTGAGAGTGCGGCATCCGAACACCGTCCAGACCCTTTGCGCATGTTGATATTTTGCCACACTAATGTAGTATCTGGTGAGGCGGTTGAAAAACACATCGATGGCTGGCAGCCGTGGTTCAGCAAGTTCCCCCCAAGAGTCGACATAATCGTAGGGGAACACGCCTTTGCGGATCACCAACTCGAGCTGTTCGGTGGTAAAAAATCTGGTCGACATCTTGAAGTCGTGTGATAGTAGATTCTGTGCGAGTGTTACGAGGCTGGCAGACATAAATCGAAAGGTATCGATAAACTGAATGGTAAATTTGTCGCCCAAACTTTTACTGAAGGTAATAAGCTTTTCTTCAGTATGTGGAATAATAAATATATCCTGGGTATCATAGCCAAGCTGCTTAATAATAAAATTGACATCGTATGTCAAGTTATGGAAGAGAATTGGCAGTCTCTGGGGGCGGTGGTAAAGCTTGTTGCAGTTATTACACGCCACCCCGATACATTTACCGGTGAAATGATCATGGTAGTGCACCTTATGATTCGTGCTGGTGAAGAGACCGGAACAGTAGCAGCAGGTAGTGGCTAGTGTATAGCCAGTCTGTTCACCAGATGTTACAGTACACATAGGCTCGGACTGGCTATATATATATATATATATATGTCTTTCATCAGATTACCAATCCACGACTTCTTCCATGAGCTGCCTAGATGCTCCTACGCTGGTNAATTTACCGGTGAAATGATTATGGTAGTGCACCTTATGATTCGTGCTGGTGAAGAGACCGGAACAGTAGCAGCAGGTAGTGGCTAGTGTATAGCCAGTCTGTTCACCAGATGTTACAGTACACATAGGCTCGGACTGGCTATATATATATATGTCTTTCATCAGATTACCAATCCACGACTTCTTCCATGAGCTGCCTAGATGCTCCTACGCTGGTGTTACATATTACACCTGTGGGTAGGCTGATTGTCTTGGAGGCCGGTATTGCATCGTTATCCACCTTTATGTAGATGCCATAGATGTAGGGCTCGTGCTTCTGGTACCTACAGGTGTAGGACATGTCCGGGTTCGGCTGACACGTCCGGACTGGCACCAGCAATGCCTCAAAGTCCGCATACACAACTATAGGTATCTGATCACCATTCTGCTAATTCTGGAACTTGAGCACAGGAGGCTTGCTTTTCTTCTCTGGCTGCGGCATGTCGGCACGAACTGTTGCATTTTCATTACAGTACCTCATGTGCTCAGCCAGAGTCTCAGAACCTGTCAGCCCTGTCACACATGGTTGATTATCATATGCCTTGAGGCATCATTTACAGATATTAACATAACCATTGTGTGACATCCCCTAGGAGCATACCAGACCAGAGAATTATCCAATGAAGCAATAATGGGAGTTCCGGCTCTCCGTTGTTGAGAGTAGCAGCAAGTCGAAGTGCTGGGCCAGTTCTTCCCTTGTAACCCATATTGGCACTATCTTTGTATTTTCGTCGAGTGTGTAGATGTTGATGCTGACCCCCGGATTGGACCTCTCGAATGTAGCTATTTGCCATAGAGGGATGGGGAACTCTAGTTTACTAAAGTCGAAGTGTGTCTCTAGGTCGATGTAATGTTGGTTGACATACCTAGGATTCCCGCCCTCTATGTAGCATGTCAGGATTACCCATTTAAAGCACTGCTGGTCTGTGTTTTGAGGGATAACAATCACATGTTTTCCTTCACTGCTCGCAGGGAGGGTGATGTAGGAGAATGCTCTCAGCAGGGAGAGTGTGTTGATGCGCAGCTGAAGTCTTTTCACAGGGGTGAGGGCCCAACCACTTCACTTCCCCCTGTATTCGTCCTCCTCCTGGCACAGCTTGGCAATGGCGGCCGACACGACTTCTTCGACATCAGCTACATTGAAGAGGGACACATTCTTCATCTTGAAGGCATGGTGGTCCGTCTCATCATCGTGTGGCTCCAGTTTTCCATATACCAACACGAGGAAAATATTATATTTAACCGCCCCCTGGTCCTCGATTTCTTGCTCAAGCTGGCCGATTATATTGTTCTTCATCTGCTCAAGGTAGCCGCAAAGTATACGGCCATACTCGAGGTATTCTCGATGATGTATGTTTTCATAATGCCGCGAAACGCGCTCTCCGCACCCACAGGCATTACACTCACCGGCACTGGTGACAACGGTCCTACTGCAAGAGCAGACCTCGCCAGCAATAATGCGAGCTGACACGAGGCGTGATGGGCCTGGCTGGGAACTCGCCATGCGTGTCCTTTTCGCCGACCGGGAGGCTGTGGTAGTTCCATTACAATTAGCGCTATGTGCCCGCAGTGTATCTTTTCTTGTAAACTGTCTGCCACAGTTCCCACATGCCAATGCCACAGCATCTGGATTCGCCCAACAGCTACGTTCATGGCGACGAGCATCACAAGAATGGCCGAAGCCTTTATTACAGAACGAGCAGTGGGACGATGCGGCCTGTCTGATCAGTCCTGTACATACTATGCAATGAATGTTAAGTTTGTCGGTGCGGGCAAATGACTTCCCACACCTATCACACATGTGTTGTGTCGGCACCCTGAATCGATTGATGGAACAGTTGCATTCATGGCATAAACCATTCGTGCGAACGGTAAACACCCGGTCGCAGAAACCACACTGTAGTGCAGGTCGAAGTAGCTTAACTACAATAGGTAATGCATTTGTTGGTAGAAGAAGAAGAAGAAGAAGAAGCTGATGATGTGAAAGAAGGGAAAGCCAGAAAGGAAGAAGAACTATCAGACTCTATTTTTTTTTGGCGAGTAAGTGATTGCCTTGACTGGATGGATGGAACTCACGAAGATATGTGCTCGACGTCGATCGTTTTTGGCCAAAAGGGATCCTATAGGGAAAAAAGTTTAATCCTAAGCTAGTTTGAAAATATATATAAACAAATACATGTATAAATGTTTCCTTTAATATACTCGTAACGAGGAATACAAAAGGAATGTGTGTGTAATGTTTGATTGCATTATATTAACTTACTGGTACATAAGTTTTAGGTATGGGTTTGACATCTCACCCCTCTCCCCCCTGCCTCCACCAACAGATAAAGAATACACACAGAGTGAGTGTATATATATATATATATATACACACAAATATATACAGTTTCAAATATAATATTTAAAAAAACATAAATTTCTCTCTCTCTCTAGATGATGTCGAGAAGCGAGGTGAACTGTTGCCGAAGTATTACCTTCCTCTCCGCTATGGACAAATTTTTCACGTCAGGCAGGTTGGACACTGGTGATGATGACCTGCCGCAGTGCTGACAGGTGGTGGCGGCATGCTGTTTCTTATGTCATGTCTGCATGGTGCTCTACATTTAAGCACCTCTGCAGTCTTGTTGGCTGTAGGCACTGTTCTCGTAGCTCTCTTGTGTCTAGGGATGGTGATGGCCGGCAGCTGGGCGTCATCGTGGTCGTCTGTGATGTCGATGATAGTGGTGACAACAGCAGCAGCATTGTCGGGAACTGGAAACTCTGGCGGCTTGTGGTCGGGAGGTGTACATGTATTGAATCATGTAACATAGCATGCATTACCACCTCGTCCACCCCACATGGCAGGGGAGTGTTTGTTCTCAAATTATGAATAACACACCTCCACAGCATACTACAATCGATCATCTGCTGGTAGTGTACGTATGCTGCAGGATTGTGGGCTAGCAGCCAATGCGCAACACCATCACAGTCTTCACTGTAGATTCTCAGATTTACCACGTCACCGACATCATATGTAACGCTACTGTTACCAGGTTTTACACTGCTGTTGGTAGCCTCTGGACGGAATGGCACGTTCATCATTGCTAGCTCACTGAAGTCGACTGGCTGGATACACATGGCTTATATAGTTATCTCTCTGTACGTGGTGTCACTATCACCACTACTTCAGAGCTTCGGTCAATAGCAGTAGAATGTGTGCAAAAAAGTCATAAATAACCTGCCAACACTTGCACTTGCTGTGTGTGACATGTTAGTTCTCCCTCGACCGTCGTGCTGTCTGGAGCTTCAGCGTCCATAATGTAGGATTTTTTTCACTTAATACCCCACATACCTTGGTCGGAAGCTCCTGCGTTCATGAAGAACTTGTAGTTTTTTTCTTCAATTATATACACAACTTACCTTGGCCGAGCAGGGTATAATCCATTTGCTGCCACAGTCTTCCAGAGTGCTTGCATGTATGTGACCTGTACACTCTTCAGTCCATCAGTAGGTTGAGCCAGTATCTACATCGCGCAGGGTAAAGTCCACTTTCCTGTTCTCATGATGCAGTTCAGTAATATCTTCAAATTCAAAACGTAATGCGAGAATGTGTCCATTTGCAGGCAGCTGGCTGTTTGGGTGGATATTAGCGACGGCACACCGATCGTACTTGCAGCAGGGTAGAATATCACAGTGGAAATTATCCTAAGTGTAGTGATATCCCCACATATGATTTTCACAGTCACATATCTGCACTTGCTCGTGTCGTCGCATACCTGCACTTGCCAGTGTCCAATCTCTGGTTTAAACACCACTCTCCTATACCCGATACAGTATCTCACGTACAAGTCCACATTTTCTGGCAGAAACGGTACACAGTCACGTGTGTCAAACGTATTGCACATGGTGGCAGTGGCGACGTTAGTTGTCTACTGAATGATGCACTGCTGTCGACGGCGGGCTGGATATAAACCTCGCCTCTTCTTATATTGTGGACAAGTAAACTTTACATGTTAACGGTGAACACATTGTCTTCCATGTAATAGTTCCTCGCTTCGTGCAGGTCGTATGTCGGTCACCTGTACAGGACTCGGTCCAGAGGTTAATTAAATCGCTGCTGTTAGCTCGACATAGTTCATATACAATTGTTAGAGTAAACCATACCTGACGTATATTCTCTTCGCTTGCACATGCTAACATAGCGCTGATGGTGCACGGAAGCTTCATGCTCGGCCTCAGGTAATATACAGCACATAAAACACTGCATGATATCGGGTATAGGAGAAGACAGTCCTCTTCGCATTGACATACCTAGTGTTCAAGTCCATTGAAACTTTCCACTTGTGCAGGCCGGTCGGGAGGTTTGAAGTGAACACTTCGGTACCTGGTCGTCACATCACCATCGTACTTGGCTACATCCAGCGGGTTGAATGTTGTGTACATGTCTGAAGTGATGCTGTGGTAGGAGAGAGAGAGAGAGAGAGAGAAAGAACCTTTCTTCCACATTATGAAAACTCGAGAACGTGCATCGTCTTACTGTTGCCAATAGACCTGATGTTGGCATAGCTAATCTGAACTGTAGTGGCGTAAAGCTTGGTCATGTCGTCGTCGGTGATAAGATGAATGTATCGCGAAGGCAGTCGGATGCTAAACTTTGCATCTAGCACACATGTTATGCACTTGCCATAAGTGGTCTCTGCCCTCTGGAAATCTGATGTCATGTACAGCGTCTCGTCCACGAGGTCCGACAGTGCCCTATACTGAGTGTTACCGTTCAGTTTCGCAATAAGTCCGTCCATGTTGGTAACGTATAGTAAAGTGGTTCCCCTCCTCTCAGGTCTGCTATTTATAATGGCTGTTGTTAAAAAATATTACCCCTCCCCCACCATGGGTCATAACCCAAATCCTTAACAACAGTGCGTTCAAGCATGGACATGTGCGATCTAGTCTGCATGCAGTACACATATGTTCGATATTTTTCACGTACCGCACCTTAACTTTCTAAATGAAAGACAATCATACTCTGTCTGTAGATCACAGAGTTTTACTTTCACGGTGCAATAGACGCTTAACCACCTCTTCTGCTCCGGACCGGCCACGAATAATGCACCATCCTCATTTAACATTGAGGTAAGTACATCTCGCACTTTATCGTATTCTAAACCACCCTCGCCCCAATTGACAATATATCAACTTGCATAAACTAAGAGCCCCCTCGTAGTCTGCGAACATTTTATGTAGTATATTAATAGGAGGTAACGAATTCAACACATGCTGTCTCGAGTCAAGCAAAGGTGTGTTACATTTACACATATTAGTGTGTCTCTTTAAATTATCGCTTCTGCGAAAATGATTTGGAGGTCGGTCCTTTTAAACATTGGCATTTTTTATGTCGATGAGCAAGGCAGCTTTTCCTGAAGATCTTTGAAAAGTAGCAACACTATTTTCCATGTAATTTTCCAGCAGTGGGAGAAGTTACATCCATAGCTCTACAGTAGATTTCGAACAATCATTGGTTTGCATCATATTCATGAAAAAAACTGGATTTGTTACCACAGTATCAACATGTGTATCTACTTGGCCTAGCTATTGCTCTATAAAAATACAAACTTATTTCACCAGTGAGATTTAAGCATTTTTATGCATCCATTCGACAAGACATTTTATTTAGTTACTTGGTGACATTACCGTGCAGTTACATCTTCAACAGTTTCTTGCAGACAAGTTCTTCGCTTAACGTGAATTCCAAGTCACACTTTTAGCAGACACCTGACTACTGCCAGACCGACCGTTCACAACACCGACTCCTCACAAGACTGACTCCTCATTGTGGAGCATGCGGAGCTGATTGTGGAGCATGCAGAGCTAATAGTGCTGCATGTGGATAAATTGTATGGCGATTTTGGCGCATGTGGAGTATCAGTCGGTAGGAGTGAGTCTCTAAGGATGAAATAGGAGGTAAAAACAATCATAAATACTGCATTTATGACAATGACTATGATGACAGTGTTGAAGAAATATCTGATGAGAAGGATGATTCTCTCAACGTTCCCACACATTTCACCAACATGTTTCCTTTGACAAGTGGTGTGAGAAGGCATAAGGCGTCAAGAACGCTCATTACGTATTTTCCGAAGACCCGAATGAACTTGTTGATAAACTCGGACATTTCATTGACCTGCAAAAATGTGGGGATCTTTCACTCATTGTTTAGATATCTTCAATCATCTATGAACTGAAGGATCAGGATTATATCAGATGAGACTGTTGGCTACAATCCATGATCTGGAGACATCTGAGAAATGTAAAGAACGAATGTACAAAATAATTTCAAGGATAGAATGTATATAATGTGTATTTATTTTCTTATACAGTCCCTACTGCTTCGCTGGAAGACTTATTTATTCAGTGGTGTAAACAATCGATTGTGAGTCTGTTTTAGGTCAAATGTATGCTACGAAACTCTTATTAGGAGACTTTTTTCGAGGTTGTCCATCATTGTTTATTTGTATAGGTGGCTGGTGTGGCCGATTGGTATAACCAGTTTTGCAGGAACTGATCTTGTCAGGAGCTAATCTTGTGCTTAGTCAGTCTCACCAGGAACCAGTCTTGGGTGGAGTCATTCTTGGGTGGAGTCAGTTTTGGGTGTAGTCAGTCATTGGCTAGTGTGGTTAGACAGTATAGCTCCTTGTGACCAGCTAGTAATGGATAGGTGTCCCTTTTCCTCGATTTTTCAAGTTCAATGTCTTTGGGGTTAATGTCAATGACGACAACAACCAACATGGTGGTAGGAGTCATCACTGTAATTTTTTCCTTAATTTTTAATGTTATTTTTGGATTTTTATATTTTTTTAGTTATTGGGAGTGAGGGTGTGTGGGAAGTGGGAGGAATGAGAAACATTGGCGAGGGTCAGCTGTATATTCGACAAGGTACTGGGGAGACCTGTGAAAATGCAAGTTTTTAAAAATAAACTTAATTTTTTTTATAAATTATTTAATGTATGAAATGTAATTAATAATAAAAAAAAATTATAATTTGTATTATTAAAATTTAAAAAGAAATTTATAATTTTTAAAATAATGTTATATTTTTTTTAAATGTCAATGTTACTGGGGGTCAAGGTCACTAACAACCAACATGACTGACGAGATGGCCACCAGCCAACCTGGCGAGGGTTGGTCGTGTCGGGAGCTTAATCACTCCACCCGTTATCGAACTCCGGACCTCCTGTGTGTACATCTTTAAATTATTTTTTATAATTTATTCTAATTTTTAAAAAACGTTTAGAGTTTTTTTATTTTTTCAATTTTTTGGGTTTAATGTTATTCAAGTTCACGGGCATGTGGTCAATATCAAGGTCACGGAGATCCAATATGGTGGTCGATATGGCCATCAGCCAACCGGAATGACAGAGCAGGTGGTCGGCGCCTGGCGCCTGTGCTCTTATGCCAGACTCATCATAGTCATTCTCGTCTTGAACTCAAAATGTGTGCTGTAATCTCCATTATAAATGGTGTAAATAATAAAGACAGTAAAACATCATACAGCAAGAATATGCACTTTTGTCCATTTTTTTATCCCAAAATTGTAACGAATAAAATGCTATTTGTGTTGAAATATTGCCAATAGTGCAGAATGTGCATATATGATTTAAATGCTACATATAAATTGGTGATGCACGAACACGTGACACAACGTTTATAAACCTTTCTTTGCAATAAAAGGAAATTGAACCTATTCTATTTGAAATAAATGCTAAAGTCCAAAGAACAATCAGTTTCTGACCGTGGTTTGATATGTCAAAAAATTGTAATACATCAGAAAAGAATTAGATATGGGAATGAGGAGGTTATGCTATTGATACTACCCGACCTCCACTGACCTAGCTGTTGAGGTACTCGCAAGCTTCTCCGAGTTAATCGGGGAGTGCACCATCTTGCTGGAAGTGAAAGAATTCTTTCTGCTCACCTTCTTAAAATATTCAGCCTCTTGTATCTTTATTTATCGATGTATTAGCACGGGTGCTCACAATTTTTGTGGCAATGTGACCATGTGGTGTTGATTATGAGTTTCGTAGTAAAAGTCGTCTCGACCATTCAAATATATAAATAACTGTGTCAGTGCATCATTCGGCAACATAGAAATAAACATAAAAATGGAATCTACATTAAAGTAAAATCATAGGTATAAAACTTTTGAAGGTTAGATAAAATTGGGTGGTACAGAATTGGATAAATACATAAAGATGAATAATTACAAAAAAATATAGAAAATAAACATTTAAAAGAGCATGCACACGTGATCTCTGTTTTAAATACTAAAATAATTTAAAAAAATTTAAAAGAATAAATATTTAGCAATATAATTTATAATAAAAATTATTATAAAATTATGTATAGTAAATTATTTTGATATTTAACATTTTTCCTACAATTTTATGTAATAACAATTGTATTTTCTTAAATAATTTTTTAGTTAATTTTTTTAAAATCCGATTTGTCTACTATTTTGTACATATATCTGGTTCAAAATTTTTAATACATCTGTAAAAGATAATAAATTTTAATCAAAATCAACACACACAATTTCAGATTTTGATGTATTACCTTTTTGTTGGATTCCTAACTTGTGTAGTTAAACACGATCGAATTATTAATTTTTTTAATTAGCAAATCCATTTAAATTTATATAAAAATTAATTTAAAAATTTATAAAAATCCTAATTGTTCTATATTAAAAATATATGTAACAAAAATATTCTAAGTTCATTTGCAAAATAAGTGAAAACTCAAAAATGTGAGAGCACTTCTTTCATTGTGTAGACTGGTTTTTTGTCTTCTGAACATTTCTAATATCAATGCTACGGGAATATATTGACGCTATTTGCCCCCCTGTGATACGACATACAGGCAGCGTCATAGGGTACGAGTTACCTTTTCCAGGCACAGACTAAAGGTGCCTTGGGTGTTGACTAGGGGTAGAACCGTAATGGTCTCTCAGTAAATGTTTTTAAATGTTTATATTTTGCAAGAAAACTAACAAACAGATACTAAACTCCGAGACGGTGTTCCCGCGAGTTGGGGGCCTTAAGAGCGAATTAAAGTACTCTTGCTAACTGCTGCCGATGTCATGTAGGGGGGATGGTAGGCATCTGTTCTTTGAGCTACGATGCTGAAACTTAGTTGTACTTGTAGTTCTGGGTGTTCCGGCAGTAGGTTGAGGTCCGGTATGTTGGGCGGCCTTCACAGGCCCTCGCTTCGGTGACGGCTCTCCACGACTACTGTTCCAGGTTCTCTTCTCGGCGAATCCACAACACGACTCACTCCCGCGACTTCTCGATCCGACTGATCCGCTCCTTTTCCCGCTAGTTGGCTTTTAACCTCTCTCGATAAACCCCCCCCCCCCACAAACCAGGTCCTCACATGTGTCGTACTTATTGGGGGTAGGGGTAGGGCTGCCTGTGGCCATACCACCAAACACTGTCAGCTCTTTTCTCTTTCTCGCGTATCTCACCTTCAGGGTGGGTTGGCGATTTTCTAGCCGCTGCTCGCCTTGGCACGTGTCTTAATTCCCCCGTGGGCGAATTGCTAGCTTCCCTCGGCATAACCTTGGCACATGTTAACTGCCTATCCGCCCTCGGGCCGACCTGGCCTCGTGGCACACGTGTCTACTGGGNATACTAACCATGTGGCATGCGTCAATATTTAGCATTCGTAAAAAAATATTTTAGTGAAGAAAAGCTCTGATTTGCTGGAATACCAAATATGAACGCTGTTATAGCAAGTGATTTTGACAGTACTCTCTACGTGATTTGCAAGATTTTGTCTGACAGTTCTGTTAGTAGGGAAACAATTAAATGTTGCTATGCAAAGCCTGGTTACTGTGCTGCTAAAATGGGCACTATATCCCAATTCACTCTTCATCGAAAATGACATGAAATTATTAACTGCGGTATAAAATATGGTTAAAATGCGTATATAGGACCTCATAAGGTAAATTATATAGTGCAGCACATTTCATTGACAGGGCAGCCTACGAAAATTAGCTATTTAATTACTTATTCTGTTTAGTTCCGACCAATTTTTCTGCGACAGGAAGGGAAATGAAACTGTTTTTCCTCAGTAAGAGACAGTTTTAATTTCTATTCATACTGACACGTCACAGTCTGCTCTCCACTCTGTATGTGTTCTACAGAGTGATGGAGTGCTAGATCGCTTGGTCAACCTTATTACGTAGCGAACTGACACATACTTAGGGGTGAAATCAGGTGGCTAATAAACACTTCCGACTTCGGATTCGGTTAGCTAAAAAGTTATTTATTGCATCATTACGTCACTCATTATATAGGTATGGTACACTGCACTCTTGGGTTCCCCTTCCTTCCTTCTTCCCTTACCCGTCGGAGGCCTGCAGGTCAGAGTTTTAGTTCATAAACGTCGGGGAAAAGTGGTCGGATTTGGAGGCGCGGTTACTTAACTGAGCTGCTACTGTGTGCTGGTTCTTCTTGGCTTCACATCTCTCGGCGACTTCGACGTCTGTCCCGCGATGTCTGGCACGACCTCCGCGTCTCTTGAGTCCTCGGGATTGACTCCTCGGCCGTCCAACTGGGCCGCACCCCTGGCGCTGACCCCCGTGTCGCTTGAGTCTCCCGGATTGACTGACTTCTCCACTACCCTGCTGGACTATATCTCGAGGAATTCCCTACGTCAATGGCGACCCGATTTACGTTAACGACGACTCATGTACCGCCACTGTGGAAGATATGGCGGCTTATATGGTCAGAGTTAATGTCCCCCAGGCACCGACTATAAAGTGCGTGGAGGTTGTGGGTATTGTAATGAGGTAGACTATCACTATTGTATTTTGAAGTACGAATATATTGTCTCGTATATATTCACAAATACACAACATCAA
>NQII01000089.1:410727-444654 GCA_002778355.1 Clitarchus hookeri
GGTGCGTATTTACTGCGTTCAGGCGAACTACACCGGATTATTTGCTGATGACTCAAGAAAGCCCTGCACTCTCAACAGATCTCCCAGCGGGTAGGGGCGTACGAAGATGAAGGGGGGTGGTAGGGGAAGGCCTACGCTTCAGCTCCACGTGTACCGAAAATTTTCCACCTGCCTGTGGTTCCACGTGCCGTCTGGAAGGCGCCTAGCGAAGTGCGCGAGGCGGGGGTGGTGTGAGGGGGTGATGGATGTGAGCCAATATCGTGCTATAATCCCTAAACCGGCACGCGACAACGTCAAACTTCGGCGTGCGTCGATCAGGTGAAGCAAGTCTCACACGCTGACGAGCGCCTCTCTCTGTCACCTAGCATGTGCGTCATTTGGAAGGAAATATTCGGGTGACGTCGGTATGGGCATTTGACGCACGTTCTGGCAGGTTGTGAAATCGTCGCTCTGTTCTTTCTCTAGACGTGTCATGCGTCAATACTTTTTCGTTTCATAAGTTTTTGCAAAACATGTTGGTTTGAAGATTACAAGCATGGCAACGGTGTAAGTAATGTAAGCACTATATCGTCGAAAACACGTTTGAACAATTTTCACCTTCTTAGGGAATTGAATTTAGAAAATTCGTTCGATTAGTTGTTAGGTATTTATATAACCAAACCTTTAAAACAAAAAGCGTAACAATATCTTATCTAGTTACTAAAATATTGAGGAGTCCTCGAATAAACACTTTTACCCTTTTACACCCTTTAATGGGTTCAATTTTTCAAGAAAGTCCTGAAAATAATTATTAGACTTTTATACAGGTAGTCTTTTGAAGCAAAGAGAATAATGATAGCTTATCGCATTAATGTTCTTTTAAGGAGTTCTCTAAACACATTTTAACCAATTTTCAACCTTTTAGGGATTGAATTAAAAAAAACGTGAAAAATGTTTTTAGTCACTTCCATAGGTAGCTTTTAAAGCATAGAGCATAACGATATCTTACCGGTTTAATGAGCTATTAAAGAGTCCTCGAAAACACATTTTGCGTTTTTTCAACCTCTCACAGTTTGAATTTCAAAAAATCCTGAGATCAATTTTTAGGTATTTGTATAAAAAACAATGTACTGTATTTGCAACAATGCACTGTAAGATATTAATTTTGCAGGAAAAATCTTAAAAATTTCCTTCAGACTTCGGTGGCATTCTGAAACACTTCTTTTGCGGTTCCGCAAACTCCTCGCGTGTAAGAGGGGACTTTCTCATAAGGTTCTCTTCAATATCTCGTAAACCGAGCTTGAATTCATGAACGAAGTTATTGAGTCCCTCTTTCGCGAGGCGTTTGAGAGTCCGATCATTTTCTGAGCCCTGTAGGCTAAAAATGCAAAGCATGTTTCCAGCTATCTGCAGTTAGCAACAAGGTTTAATCTGAAATGGATTCGCCGAAGAGCACATGCGTTGTTAGAAATATTTGTTAATTAATGTTTGTGGTACTAAAGTCGGCACTAACGGAAAATGAAACATAACTGTGGTTATTAAATATGAAATATTTCACAATTCGTTCTCTATATTCTGCCGAGGCATTATTTTCTAAACTGTGGCGTGAAATCATAGAACTTATACTTGAAATTTTTAAAAACGAACATGAAAACCTACAACAAACAGCAATAAATAAAAATTTTAATAGTAATAGGAAACATGGAAAATATAATGCTAGTTAAAATTCTGCTGCTCTACCGCGATGTGTCTGGTAGTCTTATGGTTATAATAGCTGCATCATGTTAGCAAGCTTCTGATATTTTGATGTATGTTCAAATCCCAATCCAGAAAATAATTTTTAATATTATACTTCTCCCAACTCTAACACTACGGAGTTTATATAATTTTCCTCCAAAACACTTTAGCACAGACAACGAAAATCAATTAGAGATTTTGCAGATAGTTCCATGGAATTGGTGGAAAGTTCCTTTCTTAAAAAAAAAAAACATACTCATAAAAAAAAATTTGTATGATAATGGTTCTATTCCTAATTTCGCCGAGATTTTTTAAACATATTTCCTTGGTAGTCATTAAAAATAATAATTATGCTGCATCAAACTATGATAAGACGAGAGAGTAATAGATAAATATAATCGTACGTAACTCATTGGTTTTTGAGGTAAGTTTTATAATTTTGTGTATTATTTTCCACCCCTTCATTTGTGTGAGTCAACAACAGTAGGTATATCCCCACTTAAAAATAACTGTATCTGCCTGTGCATTGTAACTCAGTTATCGAAACGATGTAAGGCGTGCGCCATTTTTAGAAGTACAAAGAGAGGTTAACGGTATGCGAGTCGTTTAGGGTAGGTCAAGACCTCTCGTAACTTTGAGTGTGCTCACAACTGTAACCAACATGCAAACAACTCGCTAATCGTTCAAGAATCTCGTTTTCCTGCCAAAACAAGATGCGTACCGAATGTGGCTCGCATGTCCATCACAAAAATAACTACGAATACCAGCCTAAGACACTGAATTTATTACTTCCCCACAAAAAAAAACATATAAATATATATTCAATAGTGAGTGAGTGAAAATATTTGGGCAATTCTTAACATCGGGGTCTTGAGAGCCGATGAGGATGAAGCGAGGTGAGTGTGTAGCAGTGCTTTTATAGGAGGGCGGGGCAAACGGGAGATATTCGAGAAAGCCCGGCGACCAGCGGCATCATCTGGCACGATTCCCACATGAGAATATCCGGGAGCAACCCCGCTGAGAATCAAACCCAGTTCGCCTAGGTGTGAGACGAGTGGTCTAACCACTACGGTCCCTATATTTAATAGTAATGGCAGCTGAGACATGCAAGTAATGATCTCTTAAGTCATAAAAAGTTGTTTTGGTAATAACTGTTTTTATGAAATAAGAAAAATCTCAGTTATATTTGCACACTTTGCCAAAAGAGCAGTCAGTTTCCCGCAAGACCAAAACACTAGCAAAGCAAATATTTTATGCTGTGTATTTAGTGTTAGTTTACACAAATCAAGTGATTATCGTAGAACTTGTTCTAGCACTTAACGTGGCTGCCTAGTGCAGGACGGACCAAGTGAAAGGATAGGGCTTTGCATGTTAAATAATTTAGGCATGTCTCAGCCACCTTTCACGAGATCACTTTCAAGCAACAAACACGGTGTCCCCTTGCCTTGCACAAGCCACATTTCTATAAAAGGATTTTTGTAAAATTTTTACATACTCTTATTAATTATCACCTACTTACTCTCTTGTGGCATAGGTCTTCTCTCCAAAGGACACACAGTGCACTTTAAAGCATTATTAATTTGTATGAAATTAATTTTAGCTATATATCTTATTTCTACAGCTTATGTTCAATTTGTAAAAATTAAAATTAAACTGCATTCCTATTATTAATATTCTTTTAATTTCCATTATTTTTAAATATACATTTACATTATAATAGTTACAGATATTCTCAGTTGAAATACATTTACAAAGTATTACAAACAAAACATAAATAAACTCACTAAAGTGTGACATTAGGAAACACATTTACGAATTGACTATGCGATGATAATTAAACAGTCACTGCTAATTAAATTGCGGCTAATTATTCTTGTTCATTACATAAACACCTTCCGTTACTATTCTTACTAAACAGTCAACACTTATAAAAGTAGTCCAATGTGGGATTGTTCCTAATAAAAACAATTGGAGAATATGTATAGTCGATATACTTTGTACAGTAATGTAGGGCCAATCATAAAATGATTATAGCAACATTATGTAAAATAATAACACTATTAACACAAGATTTTTAGCCAGCGTGGGAAGAATGAAAAATTCTTATTCTAAACCTTGTATTGACCAAGGCAAGGAATTTTCCACATAACACTAGAATTCATCAAGTTTAAACATTCACAGTTTTTACAACAAGCACTCCAGAATTATTATTCCTCACACACAGTTCCACGAATTACATAAAAATACTTGCTATTCTTATTGACACTGCAGGCAAGACATCTCACTGTGGATAGTTTTTAAAATGTGTTGGCTCACACATATAGTGTCACATTCATATTTAAACATAAATATTTTCAACAAGTTTCCCAAAAATAAAATTTTCAAATATTAAAAATATAATGCACATATGAGACACTGCCACCTACAACTGATAATGGAACAGTAAACTACATAAAAAATAACAAGTTGTCAAATATTTCACAAATTATTTAAACAATAATCGTGGTTTTACAAAACGTATTGTATATAATAAATACAATTTAATTACAACATACCGACGACAAAGGACTTGGGGCGATTGAAAAAAACCTCATCGGAGTTGCATTCAGCAAAGGAAATTAATGAAAATAACCTGCAGAAAGATATCACAAAGCCACATTCACTTGCATGGTCATGCATGCAATTGTCCGCATGTAGCATAACGACACACGAGCGTTCAAGCACAGCTACACGGCGAATTTCATCATCCCTAGGCGAGCTACGTATCGCGAGCATCCATGAACGTCATGCCCAGATAGGAACAATGGAGAATGACTGGTATAAAGATGGCATGGAGGAGTGTCACAGCTTCACTTGGGGGCGGGGTTGCGGGGCGACGAGCAGGCCGCACTACACGTACACCTCGCTGCGCCTCGTCTCGGAGGCGGTGCTGGTCTTGCGACTCCTGTCGTCGCCCTCGGACGCCAGCCCCGAGTCCTCCTCGGGCGTGAGCTCGCACTTGCGCAGCTGAGCCGGAGTCAGCGACACGGGCAAGGCGGCCAGCGCTGGAGCGCCGAACGCGAAGGGCGCCGCCTTGAAGGCGATGTTGAAGGGCTGCGACGTGATGACGGCGGTGGGCGTGTCCATGCCNGGCGCCCGTTGCGATGAACGTGGTGGGGTGCTGCGAGCCCATGCCAGCCATGCGCTCGCGGTCCACCACCTCCTTGGTGACGTCGGGCGTCGGGATGCGAGGCCGGTTCTTCACTCCGCCCGCCACCACGCCGTTCAGCTTGAGGCTCCCTGCAACACGGCCAGGCACACACGCTCACTCACATGCTTAATTGACATTGAATATAGTCTAAACATGGATTACGAATACTATTGCACACTGCCTAGGATCAAAAATATTGTCCACTTTCATAGAACAAGGTCTTGTGTTAAAAGGATGTATCATTACCGATATATTAGATGGATTTCTTTACCTTACAGTTCCAACATACATATTAGCTTGTTTTATTGAAAATCTTCGAAAACGTTGTGTAGGGTATCCATGAGCCCAGTCGATTTAACTAAGGTTTAGCGAATGACAAATCGTATATAGGGGCACTGCGATAACTATCGCAGATGGTCATCTAAACTTTACAGGAACTGGAAGATGAATAAAGGGCAGCTCAGCATCAGCCACCCGGCAAAATCAACTGTGTTTACGTGTTCCCCAGAGAATCCGGCATATCCAATTTTTCCGCCCAATCTTTCATGCCGTTTGTCTTTGCACGACGGTGAGCATGCAAAGTAAATCTAAAATGGCGCCCATGAGTGGGAATGATTAAGTAAATGACTACACACTCCTGAAATCCCACAATATCTCTCCTGATCCATGGTGTGTAATTTGAAGATAGCATACGCCCTTGCAGAATGACAGGGTGCCGGCAGCGGAAATCCAAGATGTCTGCCGGCATCGATCACTGATTCATGTACTAGAACCGGCTAATTCTATTTACTTGTTTCCTGCCTCTTTACAGCGGCACGGAAGAATCAGAAGGAAATATATGTTAATTGAAAGGCGAGGGAGATGATAAGACAGGGTGTAAAGAGCATTAGCTGATTTACCAACATAAACAAATAACAAAGAACATTGCATTACTTCGAATTCTAGAGTAGTAGTGATGGCCAGTGCCTGGAAGGAATGCGGTCAGTTCTGCAAAATACTACTTCCAATTTCGCATAGAATAGCTTGTGATACAGAGCAGAAAAGAATCAATCAAAAAATGAGATTTTCGCCAGGAAATGGCATTAGGCATACACTTTTGCATGAACTGAAACCGCTTGATGACACATTGGAGAAGCACACTGGAAATGTTAGGCATTACAGCTATTTATCACTGAAATTATAATACGAACACCCTAAACACTCGACAAATAGTAAAAACACAAAATAGTTTTGGAAGTATAGTCCTGTATTAACAAATATGGCGAATAAATATGTAATATAACATAGTATTACAGTCAAACACTTTTAACACTGTTCCAATAGTGCGGTAATGCTTATGATGTGGGTGTACATGTTTAAGAATGCGAAAGCATGTATGTTATGGATGTAATGAATACAGACACTATACTTCCTATCACGTGTTTTATTTGGATGTACGAATAGGAAAGTCGGCTTTCGATATCAAATTAGCAACGAGCGTTCCTGAACGCCTCATTTCGATAATCAAGAGGACTCAAACAGCAAAATATAAATTTAATACCTTGTCATCCAATCCTGTGTGAGAGGTAAAAAAGAGAGATATTTGGGTGGCGTATATCAACTGAGGTCCTTAGAGCCGATGAGAGAGATGCGAGGTTGACGTAGAGAAGCAACTTAATGTGACGGCGGGAAACGAGAGTACCACCAGAAAATCATCCGCAACGTTCACAAAGTTTACCCAAGGGCGGAAATCCGGGTTTGGCACCGCCTGGGATCGAACTTCGTTCGCCGTTGTGAGCCGAGTGGTCTGAACACTGTGTTGTTACTCCTCAAGAAAGATGGAAATGATAGTGTGCCGAAGCTACGGTCATACAGGGGCAAGAAGGTCCTCGACACTTGCCTATCTACTAACGTTCGCGAGTTGTCACTCATACTGGATGATTTCGTTTGCGAAGTAACTTAAAATGCTGCTTCCAATACAGTTGAATAGGGATAAGTCCGAGGATGTAAGACGTAAATAACTTCCATACCGCCATACGAGATACTGTTGTCAAAAATATCGGCGTATTGCTTTTCTTAAGCTTCCAAAATTGCTTTAATATAAGATATCAAACACAAATAAGTTAAAGATATTCTCAAATAATTAAAATAAATATTTTAAGAATAAATACTGTTATTACCCCTACAATTTGCATGTAACTAGCACTAGTTTTATAGCGCTTTGCGGGTATTTCTCGAACTAAATCGTCAATAAGGGTGACAGCTTTTTACGTCAGTGTCAAGACTTATCCTTCTAAGATCGTGGTGGAAGCGGTATCGTTGCTGAGACAGATGATCTGTCCGCGGGTAAGATCTGCTGCTGTTTTTTCTCCACCACAGACCCAACCAAAGTATTGCCAACGAAAGGTGGCGAGTTTAGGGCACGCTGTGTTGGCAGCAGTTATTCTTGCACGATGCATCTGATTCTATCGAGATGTGTGATTATATGGGAAGCTACTGAGCAGTAGTTTCGCCCTTTTGGATATATAGGAGCTAAATAGAACGAGCACACACACGAGAGCTTTTCCTGTCATTTTCTGGCTAAACAATTTACTCCAGTTCTATATTGTCAAATAAGTACTTTTTTTTTTTACATCTGTGTAAAGCCCGTTTGTTGAAGTTGGTTAGAAATTGTATCAAGATACTACCTCTCAATTAATGGTTCTTTAAATGTTTCAATAAAAATTTATTGAAAATGCTATATACTGTGAATGGGCTGTGACATGCTTAAAATACACAAACACACACACACACATATATAAAGCTTTTTAAAGATAACTAAACCAAATTGTAATTATAATTATGCTTTTTTGTTAACTAAATAATAATAAATGAGTTTTTAATCGAAATGGATTAACTAAAAATTTATGTAGACATAATCCAAATTTTTTTCTGAATCACATGTTAATTAGCGGTCACTTGCTAGCACACAAGCGATTTCTGTCACTCCACTTTCCCTTACTACGGTTGCGAAAATAAATAAAATTATTTAGGGGGCAGTTTAAATTTATGAAACTCTCACTACCACAAAAAACTGCACACAAACGGAATTACTCACAAGAGGTGAAAGTTAGTGTATGGCACGATCACGGGTAATTTTGCAACTAATTTAAGTTTGGCTGCAACTGGCCACGCAGAAATGTCACCAGAGGCGCCAACACTGCAGAAAACCTGGTAACATGAACGGTCGTTGAACAAATCTGTGTGTAGTTTAGTCAGTGTGCGTGTGGAACGAACGTCAATGAGTTGTTAACATGCCTCAGTGATGCATTCGACACATTTATTAACAATTTACAAAGTTTGCGAGAGGGGGAAATATTATAATTTTTTATGAAGCCACCTTCCTGATCTCCCCGTCCTAAATTAGCCTGCTGGTATTAAACAGGAGCGTTGATAAATTAAAATAAAACCCACTAAATTAGCGCGCTAAGTTCTGACGGGGATTTACTTTCTTACACTTTGTTCACTTGGTTATCGGCGAAGTTCTAAAACACAACTCAAGTGTTTGTGAATCCGGCGGTTATTTTCACTGGATAAGAAAAACAAATTTCACTCCACAGTTGGATCGGTGGACAACAGCTGTAAGAACACTTCCCATGTTCTTGGTTCGATCCCAGAAACCAACAGTCTGGGCACTTTTCGAACAGAGGTTCTCACGACGTTACTGGTGTCATGAACGCATATTCAACAGACTGCCTTGACAACTTTCTCTCTCACCCCCCGTCCATGGCTCCCACAGTCATTTATATAGGCTGTTCACGGTAAACTGAGTACTTTTGAAAGCCCTACTTAAAATCTACTTACATGCACATTGTGTATTCTTCCACCATCTGTGAACTTAACATTGCCGTGGGCCTCATCATTTTATTAATGCGTCGGCCAAGTAAAACTGTCGAGTTATTACAAAAGTAAATATTTTACAGATTGGTAATTCTTACATATATGCATTACAACAAAAAACGGAAAGCGAAAAAAATAATTTCTGTATTCACAGATTTTTAATTCAACTTTAATACACGGAAGTACTTGCTCTCCGTCGTTACGAAATTTACGGGCCGCATACCAGTCAATGCGCACGTGAAATTATATACTGACAATTTTTGAACGTCGATTTTCAAAAGTGCTCAAATAACCACGAACAGCCTACAATAATGCATGTTCTATTACGGTAGCATTAGTTCTTACCGCGGCTGTGAAAGAAACAATGTCAAAACCTTGCAATCATTAACCTCGCGCTTACGAGTTGTTTCATATGTTCACGTATAGTTCACTCTAGTCGCAAATTATGAACTTTATTTCCAAAACGGTAACATGAATACAGAAGTAATTGTCTGTACTACTTTACTATTTTAAAATCGTGTAGAAGGAACGGATTATCAAGCACTTAGAGCACACTTATTTGCCATAGGATCTTTCCTGTCGTTGAAGTGTGCGGTCGAAAGAATCCGACGTCGAGATGCCTCGTTGGATGCAAGAATAAACAGAGTAAGCCCCTACGACAGGCCAGGTGCACTCCATGTCATTGCCACATGCAGGAGCCTCGCGCAGTTAAGGGCACTGCCTGCCGACTGGCAGTTGCGACATTTAAATAGGAAATCCCATCTTAACAAAATGTTGCCTCAGTGCGTGAATTTTAAAGATATGCGTTTCAAACAAAAAGTATTTTCACGAATTTTTTAGGAGAAGATCCCTACGAGCGTATATTTTCAATATAGATAGGTAGTATGTACTTTTGTGTGAAAAATAAATTTTAAAAATTCCCTGCAAACAGACTATATGTGTTATGGAAACATATCTGCTGTAGGGAACTTCTCCTGAAAAAATTCTTAAGGAATACATTTTGTTTGGAACGCCTATCTTTAAAATTTACGCACTGAGGCGAAATTTCCCTAACAGGGTGATTTTCTATTTAAATTTCGCAGCTGCCAGCCGGTAGGCGGTGCCTTTAACGCAACATACCCTTAATGGATTAGACGACGTCACAACGGAAAGTTTTCGGTGTTCGGAACAACCGGTAACGGTCTCGCGTCCTTCGCCTGGCCTCTATGCGATGCTACGGTACAAGGACGAGTAGCGAGCTAGAAAGTTCACACGCGTGAGCGCGGTAGTGGTGTTGGAGCAGGTCACGAAATTGAGACCGGAGGCTGTGCATCTGAACTAACCTATCACCTAATTTGTTGAGAAATGAAGCGTTGCGAAATTTGGTTTTACGAGACAGCTCATGCCTGTACTCTGGTATTCACTTGCAGCAGAGTCTGTTGGTTGCCCGTCAACAGTGCTACTGCATGGACTAAAGATGAGGTAAACCGCTTATTAGTCTTCTGCGCATGTACCCAAAGGAACACAACTGTCAAAAGTCACATGGTCAACAGCGATGAAAGTTTGTTTGTATCGTAATTTTAAAATAACAAGCACTATTATATTAATAAAATACTTCCATCAATTTGAATTTAATCAAACGGCATTAGAAATTGGTTAGAGGAAGTATAAAATCATTTCAAAGAACTTGTTTACTAAACAGTATTCTAACTTCATATCCAATCCACGCCGTTTTCGCTGGTCGTATTGCTAGAAAAGCAGTTCAATGTTGGGACACGGAGATTGGTTGTGCGCAGCCAGCGAGATCAGTCTATCTCATTTGTAGGTTATGTGCTACAGTGTGGTGGCATATTGTTCACTGTTATCGTGAATACTCGGATTACAGGTTTGGAATCTTGGAATGTCTCAGTTGTCCCCTCACGGCTACTTTGTGAGTAGGGGAGAAGCGACGAAATTTGCCTGCGCACCAGTGGCGGACTGGAGTAGGGAACTCCGTTGGAAACTGCTGAATCCATAACTGAGTTCTCTATTTCAAACGGAGCTGCCAGGATATAAGGAATTTTAAATTTGATCATTTTTAAATTCATCCAGGGTTTCTGGAAGAAAATTTAAGCCTATCCTGGGCTTCTGGAAATTATATTTTTATATTTGGTAAAATTTAAANTTTGATCATTTTTAAATTCATCCAGGGTTTCTGGAAGAAAATTTAAGCCTATCCTGGGCTTCTGGAAATTATATTTGTATATTTGGTAAAATTTAATATTTCTTTCTTATCTCTTTCCTTTCCTTCTACGCATCTCGCTTATCCCTTGGCTCTAAATTTCACTTGCATTAAATGTTCAATTGTTTTCTTATCTTTACTCATGCAGGTCTAAGGGGCCGCTGGCTGTGAGGGCTTCTGGTCTGTCTACCCGGGAGCTTTCCTAAATCACTCCTAGTAACACAATGACAGGCGGCATGCACATTTTGTTCTGATGACCGTTTTTAATACACTACCGCACTAATATTAAACATAAGAATTCTTACAATTAAAAATATTCTTTCTAAAAAAAAANAAAAAAAAAAAAAAAAAAAATAAGATTAAATAAATTATCATGGTTTAACTGTCAGTAGAAACGCGTGATGTCATGATTTATACGCGAGCTCACCCGTAGTTTTGTTTACGTTGATCGCGAAATATGTTTTAATGTTGTGGGAACCAAACTGTTGTCACGAGAAGAGTTTTGTGTCCATTACAATTAATTATTACAGGAATATAATTTTTTAAATAAATTATTTATTAATTAAGTTAAATAACTGATTAGAATCTTTACCAAGCAGAATTTGCATTTTATAATACTTACATACTAACTAAACACATAAAAACACCAATTTCCTCAAAATTTCTCTCAAAGAAACATCTAAATTATACAAATTAACAATGCAAAAAAAAAAATTTCAGCATACAAATCAGTATCCACAGTTTTTTTTATGAATCTCACAGTCCCTATAAATAATTTCACTTAAATTGAAACACAGATGACAGCTGAACACTCTGTTTTTTTTTTCCCCACTATATCAACCGAACCTATTGGAGAAGTAATAAATCTCTATGTGATGCTACTCGGCTCTCAAGACCTCGATGTTAAGAGCCGCCCAAATCTCTTCACTCACTTACTATGATGCTACTTACTCCCAACTGTTCAAGGTGCACATAATTAAGGTTCCAGTCAATTCATCATTATTTAGAGCGTTCAGTGAACCTAAAACATTGCAGCAGGTATTTCAATATTAAGGCGGTCGACTACCTGACACTTTAAATACTATTAAACTTGTCCCCGATATGTTTATTTACAAAAAAAAAAACATACCATATACGTCGAGGCAATGGCAATTTCAAGATATTACACGTGCTATAAATATTATTTTGGAGCCCCCAGACATCGTTAAAACTGCTTTTTCAGATTGCTGTATCTTAAAACATACTACTCGGACACGAGCGAAACTAAGATAGGATCAGGCATTAAACTTCGCTACACATCTTCTAATACAATTTTATAAGACTACTATATCGTACAGAGACTAGCAAAGGTAATCGGGACACACTAAAACGTTTTAAAGACGCTGTAGTCTTTACAAATATTGTTAAAATAAATGTAACAATGTGTTACGTCTAGCATAAAAATTACAATTTCTACTTAAATTTATAATATTACTACGACTTTGTATACACGCGAGTCCTTGACTTAACCTGCTCTTCGTTGTTTATATGTTATTTTGTTACCATATCTTCAGTGGTGATTATAATCACTATATAGTGTGGCAATTTGTGTATGGGTATTGGGCTGTTGGTTAGATAAATTTTATACCTACTGGGTGAAGTTGAATTGTCTTATTAGTTGCGTGCGATTACAATAAGTTAGGTGGGAGTTTCGCCTTATAAAAATGGCAATTTTCGCGATCATATTTCACCTTCTTTTCGGAGAAATATAAAAATATTTTTATGAAAATAAATATTGCTTCTTAGATTGGTTTTTTATACTGGGAAACTGAACAGTGACGCCTGATGTTTAATTCTAAGCTAAAAATGCTGAACACGTGAAAGGTAAAGCCGAGTGGTTGATTACAATTCCACGGGTTTGGAAATCCGCCACTAGATTTCTGCCACTTTGCTTATCTCCCGTATAGTCTATTTACAGTAGCTTCACACTATTTGAACCAAAACTTTGACAATTCACCCCATGTATGTCGTGTTTGGTTTACCTAGTAAGAAATAGTTCTAATGGAGTGCGCATAAGTGTGGTGCGTTATCCCTTCGGTGTAATTTCCTCTTACTTAAGGCTCTCGCCTACCTGGCGCTTGAACTGCGCTGCGGTGTGTTTGAAATACAAGTGTTTCTACGAGACTATTAAACGTGCGTCCGATGTGCTGTTACACGAAAAGAAAACACATATCAGACGAGGGCTGTACAGTGCTTTCAAGATGCCAGTCACATTAGAAACACCATTCCACAGCACTCCAAAATGGCTAAAAACGGCCTTTTCAGAAAGCTGTATCTCAAAATATACGCGTCAGATACACACAACATGGTTAATGGGTCCTGCATTGAACCTTCCTATAGACTTTTCACCAATCAAATAATAATAGTGTCACCGAGAACACTGCGAGCCAATAGAGAACCTTGCGCTTGGCGGCGATGGCGCACTTGACGCGCGAGGCAGTGTCGCTTTCATCGCTTCCGCGCTTCTCGGCCACAAACGCGGAAGAAAATAGCAAAGGGAGGCGGGATCCTTGATCTTTGTTATCGTGAGGCGGGGCAATATAGTGAAAGTAGAACTTCAGCAGGGTGTCAGAAAAGTTGGAAGTATGCGCGAATGGAATGCAGCAGTATGGGTAATGGGTTAGGCGGCGGAGATGCGTGACGTCAGCTGGGTCCTGAGCGGAGAACGGCGGGAAGGTCAGCGGCGAAGGTCGGGCAGCGCACTTTCACGCCCGCCTGTTGGCAGTAGTGAGTGGCGCGCGGGAAGCGACGCCACTAGGAAGTGGATTGCGGATGCGCGGGAGGCGACTGCAGCTCTTTTGGCAAAGCGCGAAAACTTTTCCTCCCACAGACGCTAGACTTGCTGGCATTGCGCGCGGTTCCACATCACCAGCCCAGACGAACGTCTGCTGGCATTTGCCTGCGCTACATTTAGTTTTCACTGCCGCGACTAACTCATTTGTAATTCAGGCTCGTGTTACCTAACTCTGTAAACCGAATTCTGGTCGATCGCGCACTTGTGCTGCAAATATAATTTATGTCGCCAATCGCGCAAGTGTGTGTGTAGGTGAGCACGTACATGTTTGGTATAGTCTGTCCACGGTAAACTGAGCACTTTTGAAACCCCTGCTTAAGATCTACTTGTCTGCATAGTATGTATTCTTCCACTCTATGTAAAATTAACATTGCCATTGGCCTGGTCACTCGGGTCACTTTATTCATGCGCCGGTCAAGTGAAACTGTGAAGTTATTACAAAAGTAAATGTTCTACAAATTTGCTAATTCTTACACTTATATGCATTATAATAAAAACAGATTGCAAAGAAATAATTTCAGTATTCACAAATGCTTGCATAACACTTTCAATTCAACGTCAAGGCGAACCTTTCCCTGCCATATTACATTCTTGGTTTTTCTAGTTTTCTTACATTCTTAAAAAATAAAATTCCTAAGTACTCCTATACCCAACTAGCTATTGACCTTACAAAGCAGTACAGGTATGACGACTGAACTATGAACTCATAATTACGTCATAATTATTCATTCTGCCAGAATACCGCCCTGGAATTGTTAAGAGGACCTCAATACCTGTCATCTTGGGTGAAAATAATTCAGACCAAGCGGCACGTCTACTAAGCTCTTAGATAATGGGGAACATGTTCTATGTATATGTCAAACGTTAGAACACACGATGCATAATGCGCTGCCTTGAGCATGCTTGTACTTTTCAGAACCACGATTACAGCTACTGTGCCTTTAGTATGCCACGTGATGTTCCTATGCACGAAACACACTAGGTATGTTTTATGGGAATGGATGGGACGAAACACCTCCCTTTTCCACGAAAAACACGCATCTTATTCCAGAATGCCATCACAGAGTAGACAGACAGGTAGACAAGGACGAAATGGCGTGGCGGTTCAGTTGTTGTTGAGGTACCCATTCTCTGATTGGCTGCGCCGCGAGGTTCTGCGAACGATCCTTGCGTTGGACAGGCAGCTGCATACCGCGAGCAGGTTGCCTAGCGCTGATTGGCGAACGGCTTTTCAACATGTTGCTGGCCAGTGACGCCGTATTGTTGGCGAGTGCGGCTGGAGCAGCTCGCGATTTAAGCGACTGCTTCAACTCTATATTCTTAAGTCCTTTGAGATGCTCTGGGCATTTATTCTTTATTTCATTCCGATTAATCAATTCTGAGGGTTCTCAAAGAATACCATATGCATCTTTATGCCCCACACTCTGAACTCGTAGTCTCAAATGAAATGTTATTTAAACGTTTGCTTGCAATGATAGTTTTAAAAACATTTTAAGTAAAAATGACAAGAGCACTTAAGACAGAGTTTTTTTTTATCAACTAAGATAATCTGTACGTGCTATGCATATTAACCCTTTCACGCCCGGTGTAGACAACTGGCTGCATGTTGCACATATATTTGCCAGGCTATGTACACTGCGAAGCTCAGTGCCCTACGATCGTCGCTGTGGATAACTGATTCGTAAACCGTACTACTGCTCTACATTATGACTGGTTCATATCACTGATCACCGAACACAAAGACTAAAAAGCTCAATGGTTGTGATAACGAAACATGTTATTAGTCTTCGTCAGTACAGTATGCATCAAAATATTTATTTGCAGCTCCTGAAATTGTAAATTAATGAGGCAATGAAAGGTTTGGTATTTTTATTACAATGAATACGGAAAACTAGCAGGAAGTAGTACCGAAAATGTAGATCTGCGTAGCTGTGGTAGGTTGATATGACAGCATACGGTAAGAAGGGTTCTTGACTCTAATCTAGAGAAAAAAATATGTCCGCGTATGCCATTTTTAGGTTAAAGTTACCGCTGGTTCGTGAGCCGCCCAACTGATTAATTTTCCGACGTAAAGCTAACGACGGACAATGTTAAATAAATGTCGAAAGAACTACGGCCCAATGTCTTTCGTAGAATTTTCTTTTGCTGGAATGACACGACTGTTGGTCGTTCGGAAATTCAACACACCTAAGAGAGTACATGCTACCTACAATAAAGTTGTGCCAGGAGCGATTACATATATAATTTCACCTGTTCTGCAGTCTCTGCACTGTCTAGAATCCAGCATGTATATAGAACAGTTAAAATGAGAAAAAAATCTTCACGCAGCTTTGAATGAGGGAACGTAGGTGATGCAGAGTAGGAGAGGGCTCTCCCGAACGCTCGCCGCTGGAGGGAGGGGAAACCACGTGACACTGCTGGTGCTACACACCAAACTGATAACATCGATCTCTACTACCGCGCTGTAAAATACCGCGGTATTCCACTTAGGTTTTTTCGACAGGTAATATGGACGGGCAGAGCAGCTCTCGCCCAAACGCTCTCGGCCGCTGTCACTACTGAACCTGAACAACCCCACCTTTTCGTGCAGCGGCAGTGGACTCTCCCGTCTCGCCCCACGCGTTTTCGACTTCTGTGCATTATTTTCTCATTTAGATTTCACTCTAGATAGTCTAACGGCTAGTGACTTTTACTTTTACACAATTCTTACTTTCATCCTCCACTTCCAGTGGCAGGGCCGTGGTGGCTGAACTGTTAGACCGCTTGCTGCCCACCAAGGTCGGCTCACTCCCGGATTTTCGCCAAGCGGGAATCGTGCCGGACGATACCACTGGTCGGCGAGTTTTCTCGGGGATCTCCCATTTCCCACGTCCTTGCATTCCGGCGCTGCTCCATTCTTACCTCATTTCACCCTCATCGGTTCTCAGGCCTCGTTGTTAAGAGTCGCCCAAATCTATAAACTCGACTCACTTCCAGTGGCGAAACGTCTCCAAGTAATAAGGTCTTTAGTATCCTCCCCCCGGGTGGGGGAGAGGGGTGTTTACGTCCTCATGACGCGGCTGCCTATTGCGTGACGCGCGGAGTGAAAGGATATGGTTTTACATGTTAAATTATTTTAAGCGTATCTCGGCCACCTTTCACAATATCGCTTTAAAAATAAACACTTGTCAGTTTCTACGC
The DNA here is from genome assembly GCA_002778355.1 of Clitarchus hookeri. Taxonomy (NCBI): domain Eukaryota; kingdom Metazoa; phylum Arthropoda; class Insecta; order Phasmatodea; family Phasmatidae; genus Clitarchus; species Clitarchus hookeri. The sequence continues at coordinate 427,705 of NQII01000089.1, forward strand.
GGTTCACATTTCTACAAAAAAAAGTTATTTTGTAAAACATTTAAGACCCTGAAAATTGTGGGTTGAATAAGCTTTATGTATTCAACAAAAAAATATAACACAAAGTCTAATTACTGTAATTTGCTTATACTTTCTCTCTTTAAGCATGGTTCTACTCTTCAAAGGGCACAAAGGGTTTTTTTTTGTTTGAAAGCGATATTGTGGAAGGTGGCTGAGAGACGCCTAAAATTATGTAACGCGTAAAACCCTATCCTTTCGCTCGGCTCTTATAGACATTTTCGCTTCTTTTATAAATTTCGTTGTTCTGGTGCGATAAAAACCTAAATGACATGCTGCATAAGAGATAAGGAAAAGTCTATAACCCATAAACGATGTATTTACACGTGAGTATCAAGAATACATTATAAAAATCGATCTCAGATTGTACACAATATATCAACGCATCTCGGTGAACAAATACAGTTTTGATACCCATTTAGTCTCACTCTGGCTCTTTCACTACATTTAAGAAGGGTCAAAGTTGTTGGACCACTATGCATATCAGTGCATTTACCGACATGTTGCACGGCTCTCTAGTAACTGAGTAATTGTGTGACGTCTGCAGCNACACAATATATCAACGCATCTCGGTGAACAAATACAGTTTTGATACCCATTTAGTCTCACTCTGGCTCTTTCACTAAATTTAAGAAGGGTCAATGTTGTTGCACCACAATGCATATCAGTGCATTTACCGACATGTTGCAGGCTCTATAGTAACTGAGTAATTGTGTGACGTCTGCAGCGTGGTGGAGCCACGCACGGAGAGGCAGGCGTGCGTGAGGTACGTAGCCGCCTACGACGACGCACTGCGTGCCGCAGGAAAGCAAAGCATGCACGTGTTTAGTATTCTAAGGAATGGCCGGCCCAGACGGGGCGTGGCCCCCCGTCTGGGCCCGTCGCACCGCGCTCGAACTCTACAATTCGTCCGCGTTACTCGCCCCCAGCAGCCCACCTGCGACGGTGCTTGCAAACCGCTTTACCGATTCGACTCATTTCGCTCGGTTCACTTCAGTGAATTCGGTACACCGCTTCGAGTCACGGAACAGCTGAGTCACCGATGTACCTGAAGAAATTGCAGCTGTTTCTTANGTTTAGTATTCTAAGGAATGGCCGGCCCAGACGGGGCGTGGCCCCCCGTCTGGGCCCGTCGCACCGCGCTCGAACTCTACAATTCGTCCGCGTTACTCGCCCCCAGCAGCCCACCTGCGACGGTGCTTGCAAACCGCTTTACCGATTCGACTCATTTCGCTCGGTTCACTTCAGTGCATTCGGTACACCGCTTCGAGTCACGGAACAGCTGAGTCACCGATGTGTACCTGAAGAAATTGCAGCTGTTTCTTATTCATCCTGTCGCGATTAACTTAATTACAGGGTTTCCAGCTTTCTATCCAAGTGTGAAATTGTACGGGATATTAAATCCTCTTGAAATGATTGTAACTTCTTTATAGGCAAAATTTAATTTAAAAATATACACTATAAAATAATTTAACCCATGCAAAAAAAGGTGGTATTTTTTACGACTCTATACCCGCATTTATAAAGATATAATAACTTTAACACCACATACTTAAAAAACCTATTAGAAGGATTAGAATAATTTGTCAGTGGAGATCACGCTTGGATGACACAAGAGTAAACACGCCATCATGCTTATGCAATAGCAAAACCCACAAGCCGAAACACGATTCACTATTCACGTGAGAATCACGATTCACGATTCACGTGAAAATCACGGTTCGCGAATCGCATGACGAAACATGCACGGTTCGAAATTTATACCATCAATGGAACAAGTAAATAAATTGAAAAGGGCGTTGCGTTGTAATAGCAAGCGAGTCCGTTGCATTAAACGATAGTCGTGAAAGCGGGTACATTTTGGGAAATGAGGAACCAATCGCGACTAAGTGACTCATGATTCGCTGAGTTGCCACACATACTGTTCAACTGCTCAATGTCTAGTGAGCCGTGAGCAAAGATTCAGCCGTTCTTGTGATTCGATTTTCTCGGACATTTGAGCGTATCGATAGTCGATACATCTTTCCGATACATACACTAAGCCTACCACCCACAAGCAACGATCACGTCTTCGGTCCGTTCCGCGAACGAGATTTATATCAGTAGTGTACTTGTGAACGGGGAAGTAATGATTCGCCACTTCGTCGCTGTGGTGTGGGCAAATCCAGACTAGTACTTACTGGTGTTTTGCCGTTTACTCAAAATCCTACTTTAATTCTGATTTAGTTCGGTTCGGTTTGCTACCTTGAATGCTAAAATACAGCTCTCGGCTGCCACTGAACACAGCTCTAAAGGTTGTTCACGGTAAATAAACACTTTTGAAATAAATCTCTAAAAAAATCACTACCCGTAACTACATATATGCTACAGTATGAGAAGCCTGGGCGTCTCCCTTAAGCACCTTACGAGCCACGACCGAAAAATTTCAGCATCTCGGAGGAAATTATTACGTGCAGCCCGAGACATTATTGTGTTGCTTAACCTCTAAATGAAGATGGAGGTTTCGTCTGCTGGCTTGGGAACCTCGCCAGCAGGTTCGAAAAATCGTTTACCAAACGCCGACAAATGGGCCTGTNGTAACTACATATATGCTACAGTATGAGAAGCCTGGGCGTCTCCCTTAAGCACCTTACGAGCCACGACCGAAAAATGTCAGCATCTCGGAGGAAATTATTACGTGCAGCCCGAGACATTATTGTGTTGCTCTACCTCTAAATGAAGCTGGGGGTTTCGTCTGCTGGCTTGGGAACCTCGCCAGCAGGTTCGAAAAATCGTTTACCAAACGCCGACAAATGGGCCTGTNGGTTTCGTCTGCTGGCTTGGGAACCTCGCCAGCAGGTTCGAAAAATCGTTTACCAAACGCCGACAAATGGGCCTGTCTTCCAGCAGGGACCGCAGCCCGGCTACAGGCTGTCTTCGTGCACGTCACAATGCATACTGCCGGGCGCAACAAGTGTAGCCGCTAGCGCTGCCGGCAGGGTGATCACGTGATTCATGACGTCTCTGCTCCTTGATTCGTCCCTTTCCCCAAGCGTCGGCGGAGTTGCATGACGCACAATAACGAAGACGAGAAAAAAAAGTTAAATACTGTTTTTGGTTCCATGCGCATGCGTCAATTTAAATAAAGAATTTAGATGGGCTATTTTGCCATAAGCCAAANAATACTGTTTTTGGTTCCATGCGCATGCGTCAATTTAAATAAAGAATTTAGATGGGCTATTTTGCCATAAGCCAACTGATTATGAAAATCGCAATGTTGCGATATTTCTTCTCCAGTAGAGAGGGGTTTTGTAAAATTCCAATGTATAAAATGGCCAAGCTGAGGCCGTCTCGAGATATTCGGCTCCCGTCTGTGTCATCGTGNTTTGTAAAATTCCAATGTATAAAATGGCCAAGCTGAGGCCGTCTCGAGATATTCGGCTCCCGTCTGTGTCATCGTGCATTTGAGATAAGTATAGTATTAAGGGACCCTTCTGGTCAAAGATAATATCGGCATTTGGCGCTCCATATTTAATGCTAGGTTTTCCTAATTAAAAATTTTATAGGCATGATTGCCTGCGTCCAGTGCATTTTCCTGTAAAGTATAAAGTATTCAAAGTGGCATAAATACATTTGGAAGAAGCCATGTGGCTTGTAAATAATTTAATCATCCTAAAGTTTGATTATGCTCGTGTGAGCAACTTTATTAATGCTTTTGTAATATCATGTTGGGGCACCATTTCTATGTAACTATTTATACCGCTAGTTTTGGTATAAATTAAGGCCCGAAATTGTATTAAGGAAAAACAACGGGTTTAAAAAATGAAATTGTATCTGCAATATATCTTAAAGTTGTATATAAGAAATTTTCTACTATATAAAATGAAATTAAGAAAATTTTCTTGTTTCACTGGGTGTGTAAAAGGGTTCCTGTGGCAAAGTATCCCAGATTTTCTCCTATGCCTTTAACTTATTCTGGTTTTGGATGGAGGAGGAGTTTTGACCTGTTTAAGTGGTGAAGTAATTTGAATTAATATTTTTCTTACTATTTGCCCACTGCTGGGTTGTTGGTGGTTTTTGTACTTGGGACGGTCAGCGTGTTGGTACTTTCACACATGGGGTGCTGGTGACGATACCCTGGGGTCACAAGTAGTACACAATGGCATGCAGGTTCCCAGTTAAGTTAGCAACGAATTAATGAGTATAGTCCTAAGGCTTGACATAGTGTTGGGAGTGTAATGTGTCTATTTATGGCTACTAAAACCAATGTTTGTGTTATACACATAAGGGCACAAATTGCCATACAATATTATTAACACATTTCAATTCATTAAAAATATATATAGTCCAGTCACGGTTATTTCCAACTTTTCTTAAGCCCTGCCAAAGTTATACTTTCAGGATATTCCTCCGCCTTATGCAAACATCGCTTAATCAAGTTTGGATAGCTACGCAGAAGGGACAGCGCACCGCATTCGTGCGCACTCACTTTAATAATACTTTCCATAAGTACTATTTCTTACTAGGTATTACCAACACAACTATTTTATCCCTGATTTTATTCACACTAGTTATAACTGAAATATTATTATTTATAAATAAATATATTAAAAGTTTAAAATACAATACATAAGATATTTTTATACTAACAGAAGTATAAACCGCCTGTGATAATGACATATTTAGGAAAAAGGGGTGAAATTTGGGCGGATCTTAACATCGTGGTCTTGAGAGCCGATAAGGGTGAAACGATGTAAGTATGGAGCAGCGCAGAAATGTAAGGGCGGGGAAAACTGGAAATCCCTGAGAAAACCCGCCGATCAGCTGCATCGTCCGGCTCGATTCGTACATGAGAAAATCAGGAAGCGACCCCTTCGGGAATCTAACCCGGTTCACCTAGGTAGGAGGCGAGTAGTCTAAACCACTACACCACCGCGGCCTCACGGAGGTGGAAGGAATTCATTACATACTGACATAATTGGGGCAGTCTGGTTGATGTTGAGTATAGGAATGTATTATTTTTCTTTTTTGGACTGTTTTAATTCTTAAATCGTTAAGCGATAGGCGAGTGAATACAGTACAAGGTGCTGCCATTGTGATCGTATCAAAGAATGGGTGGAAATGTAACAAGGTTCAGTCGACTTTCCCCTTTTCAGATACAGCAGTCGGGGGAAGGTAAATACGAGTTTTGCCTGTNAATGTAACAAGGTTCAGTCGACTTTCCCCTTTTCAGATACAGCAGTCGGGGGAAGGTAAATACGAGTTTTGCCTGTGTTGAAGAGCTTCAAAATAACGTTTGCGAACTGCAAGATGCCTTGAAGGTTGCGTTATCCAATCGTCGGAAGCGTGAGTTCTCTTGACGAGAAAACAGACTGCAAACGCGTGCCGTAATGACCTCTAAAAACTCGCAGTCGCGTGCAGTACTCCATGGGAAGCCAATGCACTTCTACCTTAAAATGTTTGACCAAATTTCACTTGACGGAATGGACACAAAATACAAGAAAGTTAATTGGCACACTGACTAGTTTTCTGGACTTCGTTTTACCACTCAAACGACATGACGTGGACAGGATGAAAGAAAATCAACTCGGACAGCAGAGACCCACTCTGCCTTCTCAAAAGAACACCGGAAGCTTTCCCAGCGATTCAGTTCTTGTTGCAGTGGTAAGCTTACCAATTTTTAGATTCGACAAACACTCGTGTAGCTGCTCATCTTTACGACCATTTCGTCGTATGCATTATTCAGAAGGAGTTTATCATAATGGCACATCATCGGAGGCTGTTTATTTACTACCTCTGCTTCCTAGAAACCTGGCTAGTCATCGTAAATAACGTTAAGAGCTCGCACGAGCAAAGCAGACAACCCGCGACCCTGCACGTGGCCGATGCGACGCCAAAGCCTTATGAATAATTTATCGTCAAGGCCAAAGTTCACTTCGGCAATGATTATTTCACCAAGCGCCTGTTTACCCAACGCAGGGTTAAACTCTTGATATATCACCTAACCATTAAACGACAGACATGGGTTAGTCACTGTCCGACTACATGCTAACCATCAGTTGAATTTCCCATCAGGTTAAATACGAACTAGAAGTGGCAGATAAGGGTTTTGTCGTCTAGATAAATTGACGCTTAACCATACTTCTGCGTCATATCACTTCTAGCATAATTAAATGCGGAAATCATGGGACTGGTTTCATATTAAATAATAACCGAGGCTCAGCAGTTTTCTTCTAAAACAACGAGTACAATGAATTTGTTTTGATTTGACTTGAAAGTCGCTAATACAGACTGTGATCGGATAAACTACAGCTCATTTCGTAAAATAATGGTTAATTATTATTCAAAAAAATTGTTACATTTATTATGAAAACTGAAAATGTCAGTAGTTTAAACTGACGAGGCTGTATCTGTATACATACAAAATTGATTTGTGCGGTACCTCCCATACGAAAGTTTAAATGGAATTTGCTCGGTTACCGCTGATTATAAATAAACCGCCATACTCTTAACCGGAACTTGATGTGACAGCTAGCTATCCCATACATTTAGCAGCGCAGTGACTTTTGACCAGTGACGGACAAAGACTCCCAGAGCAGTGTAGCGGAAAAGATGTTCAAGGTGCAGTNCTACAGCTCATTTCGTAAAATAATGGTTAATTATTATTCAAAAAAATTGTTACATTTATTATGAAAACTGAAAATATCAGTAGTTTAAACTGACGAGGCTGTATCTGTATACATACAAAATTGATTTGTGCGGTACCTCCCATACGAAAGTTTAAATGGAATTTGCTCGGTTACCGCTGATTATAAATAAACCGTCATACTCTTAACCGGAACTTGATGTGACAGCTAGCTATCCCATACATTTAACAGCGCAGTGACTTTTGACCAGTGACGGACAAAGACTCCCAGAGCAGTGTAGCGGAAAAGATGTTCAAGGTGCAGTAGTCGCTTCACCTGGCGTACGGATTGTCCACCCCTTCTTTTGACTGTGAATCTGCGCTATTTTTAAGGAGCATTTGTGCAATAAGTGCGTCACGGAAATTCAGATTCGTTCACCGATAAATTCGAGAACCGGATTGTCGCAAGAGAGAAATATGATGGACGTTGCCGTTGGCCTGTGGGTTTTCTCGGGGTACTCCCATTTCCATTACCGTTGCATTTCGTAGTTTTACCACCGTGAAGGCTATCAGTATGTTGTGCTTTCAAGAGTAATAGTCACCAACGAGCTGCACCTAAAAATCGTCAGTTCGGTTGGTGCTAACCTAGCCTACACCTCTTTGTAGGTATTACTATTACTAATATTATATCAGTATTTCCTACACAATAACTCCTTTAACAAGAAACTGACACAGTATGATACGTATGTAATTGCGAAACCGCATTAACTACTGCTGTCCCCATAAAAAATAAATTTTATTCGCCTTAATAAAACTAAGTTTTACCATTGTTTTTATCGTAGCGTTTCCATTTCTATACAATAACAATTACATTAATAACAATTTTATAACTATGATACCTGGTGTCTTGATAGCAGCCTTCTCCCTTTTAAACATTTCATCTGCGTCTTAAGCAGACTTTATTCTTATTTATAACACGTCACTCCATTTTTGTTACTTAATTTCTCCACTATCTCATTTTTATCTTTATTAAACTTCCTTCAAAATTGTTGACCACAAGCGATTATGAGCTCCAAACAAGTTGCTAAAAATGATTGATTGTTCATTAAGTTTGCCAATTTGCTCAAAGAAATAGAACAGTATCTTGTTATTTACCGAACTTAACCAGTCGAATGTTGAACTATTAAATAGGGGTCAACAAAGCTGTTATTTTACAGAATTGATTTAAAAAACCAGCTGTTCGGAATTATTGCTAACTACATAACGTTGACTTACTTCTAAAACATCTTAATTCCGTTTCAGGAAATGGTACAGGAGATCAGAATAACCTAACAAAAAAAAAAACGAAATTTCGTTACTTTAAAACTATTGCAACATAATGAACAGTGAAAATTTTTTTTTTTTTTTTTTTTTTTTCGTTTAATTAGCAGAAACGCGTTGAAAATAACACAAAAGTTTTAGCCAGAAAGAAATACTGAGGGAAAATTGGACTTACGAGGTCTTAGAAGTAAGCAGACGATAACAACCTAAAATCCAGTTAACTTACGGTGGCATGCAGTTCAATATTATTCAAAGATATACATGCACTCTTAACTGTAACATTACATAACAATATGGGAAATAATAAGAATACGAATAGAATAGNTTCAAAGATATACATGCACTCTTAACTGTAACATTACATAACAATATGGGAAATAATAAGAATACGAATAGAATATACATAAAATTTATGTGAGTTGCTTAGATGTAATATGGTGTGAAGATTACTCCATATTCAGGAATAAAATAAGCCATTTCGATATACATGAACTAAATTAACTAACTGTATGTGCCAATAAAAGAATATACACAAGTAGATACACCCAACAAAGGCNGATATACATGAACTAAATTAACTAACTGTATGTGCCAATAAAAGAATATACACAAGTAGATACACCCAACAAAGGCTACGGACGGTAGTCAAAAATACTTATAAAAAATTTGTAATAAATATTTAACTCTAGTTTTTGTTGTTAAATACTGCCGCGATATTTTTCTTTACATAAATACAAAATACATGTGTGAACTAAACCAACGACTTTGAAGTAGATAATATTACTTTCTGGCAGCATATTTGGAAACCAGTTAATTTGTATGAAATTCCAGCTTCTGATCTTTGTTCAGGTGTCATTCAATTGTTGGGATTGTAAGGAACATGACGTCATACACCCAATAACCACATATTGTAAAAATAACAGTGGGGAACCATACATCAGCACCTACAAGCTGTTTCTGTAAATTACCCAGTTTTATGCTACGAATATAATGAATGATCTTAAGAAAATGTACTGTTACAAGATTACTGCACTGAATCGCTTCCCTTGCCCCATCCTGCTCGAGCAAGCGAATCAGTGTGTCAAGAGCGAGCGATAACATGAGGAATGAAAAGAGATTTACAAAGGCATGCCGTCCCGATAAGCTTAGCGGGACTCGTGCACTTCCGTCTTAAGGCAGATTGAATTTCTAGGGTTATCATTGCAATAATGTTCTGGGCATCACCTTACTCTCTCTCAGCGAGACTCGGGGTGTGGGGAACCTTCTATATCGGGCCAGCGAGACTATTTAAACCGCGACGAGCCTCAAAGCTGGCAGTCTATAAAGTTTATCTTTAAGAGCAAGGTGTGCGAAGACAGCGAAGCGACGATTCAGCAAAGTGACGAATGGCGGCGAGAGTGGCCAGAAGGAGTGAAGTGTGCGAGCATCGGTGCGGTGGAGAGTGAGACTGACGGGCGGAACTATTGAAATGGATGCGTGAGTGACAGACATTTGGAATTATGGCAATAGACAGACAATTAGAATTGAGACAGACATAGTGCGCTCACTGAGAATAACAAGCGTAATAGTAGAGCTAAATAGTTAATATTTATAGCAGTATAAATAAATTAACAATCAAATTTAATTTTTATATAGACTTCCATCCTTCACCAACTCGGATACGCCTCTGGCGTCTTGTAACACTGGTGTCACAAGTGAGATGGGGGCATTCAATTGTAAATTAAGATAGGCCAAAGGCTAGTAATCAGTGATATTAAAACTAATTAATTGTAATAACTGTAGGTAATAAAAAATGCTAAGACTGTTTTGTAAAACCATTGCTGTAAATGATAACTAGAAAAATATCTGCAGAACTAGAAGCATTGCGAACATTAATTGAGGAATTAAGTAGCCATTGACCGCAAGTATTAATAGCCGTGATAATTAAATTAGTATTGTGAAAGAAAGTGTAAATGAAATTGTAAATTATGGTGTAAATAGCCAGATACGAAAACAGTAGATATGAAAATTTACACAGTAAATGGAAATGTAGATAGAAAAATACAAGACAAAAGCAAGTTAGTGAATACGAGAATTAACGGTTTGGACAAAACAATTGACAGTGCTTCGAGAATGTTAGATATTAAATATATCTAAACTAGCTTTCTTAATTCGCGCTTGTTGCCTTTATCTCACATAGTTTTTTTTAACAGAATTTATAAAAAAAAAGGCGTCATTAACATAATTTCTTCGCTGGCAGCAGTCAGTCTCGGGCCGCGCATGCGCACAGCTACTGCTGTCGGCCGCTAGCAGGCGCGCCGTTCGCATTCCGGTGACGCGCGCGCCGCCAATTTCAGAGTTGGCAGTTTCTCCCGGCGATCTGTTTACAGCCACCTGCATCTGCATTCTGCTCCGCCATTCGTCACGCATCACCCGCGTGCCGGCGCAATCGTTCACATTTTCAACAGTGCCACTGCTCCCCTCCAGTATCCTCCCCCCCCCCCCNATTTTTTTACACATAGGGTATTTTATGAAAGTGTAAAAATTTGAGCGGCATTTTTTTTCACATTCAAAGCCAAAGTTTTTTTTTTTCAAAATCTAAAAATAGGTGTATAAAAAACGCGAAAAATATTAAAGCTTTTGCGCATTCTCTTTCTCATTCGGGTTCCACTTTAAGACAAGATTAAAAACCAAGACAGTTAAGCGTTTATGGTGGAGGAGGAATAGTAATAAGTGATGCCACAGGTCACAGAAACCTACCCACTGAAAAGTTACAGGACAGGAGCAGGAGTGTAGCTAACTTGCCACGAACATACTATACTATAATGAGGTTGACATTCTTCAATGACGTGGAGCTCGTTGTAGATATAAATTCACTTCAACAACAGATGCACCAAAGAGTGTTATTTTTATGACTGATTTATTCGTTGACAGAGAAAAATATTAACATCTTTGTAACATATGAGGACACTTGGTAAGACTTCTCGGGGCTACTATATGACGGATGTTTTAGGAATGGGTGATGTATGCTTCATGATAAATATCTTCCAGCAGCTAAAACCGACAGATCCCACACTGTAAACAATTCTAGACCAAGTAAACGTCCTAAACTGTAATGGAAGTTTTTAGCATGTACATTGTATGTAAATAGTGCCGTACACCGGGCAGAATATATAGGAATGTTTAGGGTCACTGCTATACAAAGTTGACAACTTCCCTATGTACATTAATCTTCCTGAGCAAATGTACGAACGCTACCGTTGATAAATGGGAAATAACGTTACCACTCGCTCTTTCTCACTGTAGGCTGTTCACGGTTGATTGAGCACTTTCGAACTCAACCTCTGAAAAATGTCTTTGCACCTACATTCATATATTTTAATGGACACGCTGACTATCATGCACCTACTAAAGGATAAGCATTTGTGAGTACTTAAATTATTTATTTTGATTCCTTTTTTAATGTTTGTAAGTGTAAGAATTAGCAAGTTTGTAATATATTTGCTTTTCTAACAATTTAACAGTTTCGCGTGATAGATGTATGAATAAAATGATCAGGCTCCTGACAATGTTAATGTTACATATGGAGGAATAATACACAATGTGTATACAAGTATATCTTTAACTGGTCTTTCAAAAGTGCTCAGTTTACCGTGAACAGACTATATACATATACGCTGTTATGGCAGATTTGCGAATTATTCCTTGGAGTGCGACTAGCTGGATGGTAAGCTAGAGTATACAGGAGAGGCCCAGGAATAGAGTTAGAGGAGACTCACCTATGGACTTCCTGTCGGAGCGTCTCTCCGACTTGCGGCCCATGATGCGGTCGTAGAGGGAGAGCTTGCGCTGCTGGTGTCCCGAGCCGGCGCTGCTGTACATGTTGTTCTGCCTGTTGCGGGCGGACGTCCTCTTGGAGCTGCCGCGGCCGAAGTACGGCAGCCAGCTGTACTTGCGGTCCTGCACGGGCGTGTCCACGCTCTCCTGCCACAGCGACAACAACCACCCAGTTACAAAGTGGGAAAGGAAGGTGTGCAAACGTACCCAAAGAAAAATAACACCTCTGCATGCTATTAAGCATGCCTTCCCTTGCCAGTTAACACCCCAGGAGCGGCTCTACACTATCGCTTTGGAGAGGGTTATTTTCCAAGTGTGCAGGTACAAGTCTCGACTTTTGATCCATGGTATCAGAAGGAAGCACTGACGTATGATAGTTTTAGCAATCAATATTTATTAAATTAAATAAACATAGTATTTTTAACAATTCTGATATTACTGCATTTTAGTTTTACAACATTCACATGACAGTTTCACATCAATGTAAGGGTTATGACGAGGGGGGGGGGNGGGGGAAGAGAAATAAAATTAGCTTTTGGTTCATTTACAGAATGCTTTCTTAAAATGTTAACATGTAAGATAACAAGATTGACCCGTGAAAAGCATGACAAGGTATTGTAGATTAATTTTCACCATAAAAAACAAATTTATGAGTTTTGGGTTTTTTTTAATCACACAGTACTCTCCTTCCATTTCCATTATACATCTTTTAACAATTTTTAAGAGAAGGGCACGTGCACCTTGTGCCAACCCCTTTAAACCGTACCTGGCCACGTCTACATTGCTTCCACCCTCGAGTACAGCCAAGCTTAGTACCCGCCAGGACTTGCAGCTTGGGCCTTATCGCACCGTTTCGCGCTGAATGGCTCGTTACGACAAAACCTACACCATTTTAGTGTGCCATAAACCACTTGTTATCTTACTTGGTGCTCATAAGCTGAGACTGTTCAGCACGAGCTATAATTTGTGCACGTCCACAAAGAACCTATAATCACAAAGGCCGACTCCCACATCTACATTACACACCAGCCACTTTATCTGGCAGGATTGAACTTATGACGTACTTAAAAATACCGTCATAACATTTAAGACATACCTAAACACAATGCCACTTTTTGGAATGTTTTATTTTCTCTTGGAATAAAAATAATATAACTCAACAATTTTCAAAGCTTTGGTGACAAACATACCGACGGAATTTACTCCAACATGTATTCAGTGAAATTGATGTAGGTCCTGCATATTCATAATTTACTCTTCACTCTCCATGTTTGTCGGAATATACATGTATTGAATTAGAAAAGCATGTATTAGAAATTCACTAACTAGATGGGTTACGAACATTTACCAGCCGACAAAATGGAGTGCCAAAATGCATTGTTTATTTTACTTTTGCACATTCAAAATTCTGAAAATCGAAAGCAAATAAAGTTATACTCTCGTATGCAGTCAAAAAAGTATAGGTTTTTGAGCCACTTAAATTTATTTTTGTATTATATACACATATTTTTGATAATGGTCCACCATAAACTTTTAATAATAGCGGTAGTGCCAATTGACTACCACGGATGGACTGGGGTTTAAGCAAAGCGAGGAGATATAAAATTGTAAACGAATAAAATTAAAAAAAAAAAAAAATCCTAATTCAAAATATTTGGAAAGAGTTTTTTTTTTTTTTNTTTTTTTTTTTTTTTTTTTTTTTTACACACGGAAAGCTAGATTTGGGGAAGTTTTAAGTTTTCAATACTGAGAACACCGTCCAAAAATTCAAGAAAATAACATTTTACACACATTCTTCTCACACACTTCATATGTTCTGACACATTAACTACACATGCATGCACTTACACCAGTTAACAAGTAGACACTATAGATATATTTAATATCTTTTCATCTCAGTGATTAAAAATGGTATATGATGTGTCCAGCCAGATACATAAAAACTAGAAGATAAATCTTTCTGGTCCTTCAAAAACAACTGACAGAGCATCCAAGGGACACAAGTTATTAAACTAACTTTAAAATCTGCTTGGAAGTCGTAATTTCTTACAATACTGACGCAGGAAAGTTTACAGAAATAATTATATCCTGGAAAAGTTTAACAGTAAAAAAAACTATAATAGTCACAAATATGATTCAATCTTTAATAGTCAACATTTGTAACACGCATTATATAAAGGTGTATATCTCTATATGAATATTGACCTTGCTGATCGTCCTGTAACGTAAGTCATTTTCATGAAGTATGGCAAGTTGAAACAGTGCTTTGGCAAACATTTTGCTGTCCGAAATCAATCGGCATCTTTAAGAGTACCAACCAACACATATTCAAAAAGTAATTTATGTAGAAGAACTGCGGATGGGAGCAGTAGCGGGTACTCACGTAGTCGGCGTAGATGTCATCGGAGTGCGACTTCTTGGTGATGAAGATGTTGGCGTAGGTGGACTCGTGCGGCTTGACCTTGCAGAGGTCGCCGGTGCCCTTGGGCTCGGAGCGGCGGTAGTGCTCGGAGGCGACGGTGTAGGGCAGGTCCGTGGGCACCACGTCGTCCCAGTACTGGTCCTTGAGCAGCTCCGGGTGCTCCTCGTGCATCTCGTCCACTATCATGTAGGCCGCCTGCAACCAGCCAACCCTCCATCACACACACTGAGCGGCTCCTGTCCCTGCCTCCACAGTTCTGCTATACCATCACAGCCTATCCGCGGTTACTTCACACTTTCTAAATCAAACCTTTGACAAATCACCCCCGTGCTTGGTTGTTTCCTGAATAAGTCTTAGTGTCACAATCGTTCCATATTTGTGTTGACACAAAAGTACTTTTTTTTTTTTCCCCCGTTGAATTGAACTTTTACTTATATTTTATCTATAAATCATTATATTTAATTTATAAGTAATGCGAATAAAAACAGGAAGAAAATAGATGTGTTGGTAATGCCTAGTCAGAAACAGTTCTTAATTCGAAATATTATAACAGTGAGTGCGCACGAATGCGGTGCGATGTCCCTTTGCTGTAACTTTCTCAACTTTGTTAAGCATTGTTCGCATGAGGCGGAGGAATATTGTGGAAGTAGAACTTTTGGCAGGGATTCAGAAAAGTTGGAAGTGACCGTGAATGGACTAATGACAAAAAGTTTATCCATTAAAACCTTGTCAAGGTAAGGTAACTTTATTCAGTTATGGCGTCTCAAAGAGCCAGTGAGGTATACTTAGGTAGAAATAACCAGCAGGTGTTTTATGTTACATATACCATAGTATTTATCCGCGCCATGTGGACCCGCCCTGAAACGGAATCCTGTGTGTGTTACTGCTCTTTCTCAAAACCATAGGCGAGATTACGGCGGCAGTCCGGGTATGCACTGGACCACCCGTTAATAAAGTGTTAAAAAAAAAAAACACTAATAATCTCCCCTGTGCCTTACAAAACCAGGAAGCACTATTTTAACCCTTTCAGTAGCGAATTAATTTACGAGCTCAAGTTTTGCAATCGTTAAATTTTTTGATGCGAGATGTACTTGTGTCGCAGGTGCTTTTCGCAACCAATGAACAACGTGCTGCGTGTCCGTTGATGTCGGCGTTAATCATTTACAAACGAGAGATGCAGAAACTTCAACAAATCAGATTACTCGCAGGGAAGACGCTAAAAAACACCGGCCACTGATTCCTTGTTATGTACAGTGCCGACCATGAATATTTTTCATGTGCAACATGGCCTCGCTCATCATGGACACGGGGGCTGAAAGTTGATATGTGCGGTGATATTTACTTTATTTGCTGGTTTCATTGTAAGTACCACGAGGAAAATAGGTTCCGACATCCCTGCAGGAAGCATTGCAAATACGCCTAACCTTGACGACAACGTGTATTAAATTTAGATGTTGGCTCATGGGATCTTGGAATAGAACCACACCTTAATATGACACTAGCTAACTCTGATGACGCCTGTACGCACAACACAGCTCGTGCACGCGAGGTGTTCATTTACCTTCCACACACTCGCGCTGCAATCTCTCCGCACATCATTACCTCGGTAATAAACAGACGAACAAGTTTAAGAGTGCGTGGGACATATATGACCGGTGTAAACGTTAATCGTATCCTACAAGTTTATGGAAGCCAATAAAAAAAATAAAGAAAGAGCAATCCGACATAACGGTTCATGTTAACTTGGTGAGCAAATGTTTTACCACAGTGAGGTGTTTCTGTCGAGATGTTTTTGACACCGTAAAAACTTTTACTTTGCTGTAGAGAAAGATGATATGCAAAATAAATACACCAATATGGGAAAATAACTTCTCAAAAAGTTGGACAAAGCCATTATCTGGGATTGTCCTTTCTTAGCCGAGTTCAAAAATCCTGCGGATTTGAATTGGCGTGAAGGTAATTCATTTGCCAAGTTCATAAAGGGCGCCGCGTACATGGATATGTTTAGCGCGTCTGAGACTCAGAAGAGCGGGACCGATACGGGCGACACTAACACGCGTGCCCCGTGCCCCATCGCACCTACGTGCAAGGCGCTGAACTGGTGTGCACTGTCTCCGTCGTTCTGCTCTGATAGTGGCAACCTGAGCAATGATCCAGTCACTTTGTTGCTGGAAAATCTGAAGCAAAGTTCAGTGCAGTCACCTACAATAGTTTCGCACGTTTCCGACCAGTGTAATGAGTGATTCAGCAGTGTAATTTTTGGTTATGCTGGAGGGCTCGGAAATAGCATATATAATTTGCATGATGTATTAAGAATATGACTCGTCACTCGTCTGAAATGTGTTTTCTTTTAATGTACCGATATAATGGTTTCGTAAAAAAAAAAAAAATTCAAACACACTGAAACGCAATTAAAGCGCCAGGGAGGCGGCGTCCTTGAAGCTAATTCATGCACGAAAAAAGCAAGAATTGTATCGTGAGTTGTTTCACATGCCACTTCTGTACGAATGCTACTTGTCTAATTCGGACTTGGCAGTCTAGGGTACTACTCCTAATCATACCCAAGCTATAATTATGTCGCTCTGCAATGAAAGAGTAGAGTATTTTTGTAATGCACGCTACGTTTTCTGGCGAAGTTATATTCTTAAATTATGAGAGTCTAATGGTGTTTTATGGCAGTGATAATGTTTATGCAGAACCAAATAGCATAGTCGTTGAATTCCAAATTAGG
>NQII01000089.1:444661-518209 GCA_002778355.1 Clitarchus hookeri
TCCAAATTAGGGGGGGGGGGGAGTTAGGTGGGAGAGTTCAAAAAAAATTCACCAGCTACCAGTTTTTGTACCACAGTTCGACCCTTGAAAAATCTAATCAATTAATAAACTAGACTTAAACCTTTACTGCATCAGAGAGAGTGACGTGAACTTGGAGGTTCCGCTATTAGCTATTGCCTCTGAAGATGAACGCATGAAATATATTCTTATTACATATATGTGTTCATTTTAATTATAGAATTAGTGATACATGAAGTTCATGTTACAATTCTAAAAATATATGTTATCTCCAAGGTGAAGATTAGCCTTGCAGAAATTACAACACATGCTATAGCTATGTAAACCAAGTAACAAATTTAAACTTCGCATTTCTTCCGCGAAAAAATGTACAAAACATAAAATGCTATTATCCTAAACCAGATTCGTAACTTCATGAATAATTCTAGAAGAATAAGGTGGTTTAACAACAAATACATCAAGACAAGTCGATATAAACAGAGGAATGCGTGTTTTGGTTTTCATTCCAGTATTTTTCTCAGGACAAACACATGATCATACATTGTAGTATCGTGATTAAACTGATTTACATTTTCCTGCCCGCCATAACGGTTGTGCAGCAGGCACACTCCCCAGGACTCGAAAGCGGGATGTGCTGGGAACCAGAGCATCCAGATTTACCTACGGAATGCCGTTTCCTTTTTCACTGTCAATGTGAAACAAGGCCGTAATGGTCACTGGAGTGTTGGGAAAGTTTTAATTTGTTCCCAACAGTGAGCAAAGTTGATTCACATCACTCGTACATGAGGAGAATGCTAACCAAGCAAAACAACGAATACCACACTAAGTGGGTCAGATGCAATAGAGAGGTTTTACCGTCAAGCAAAGTGGAGCTCTCGCTAAAAATTGGCATAATTAGAGTCGATACTTTCCCAGAGTCAAAATGGGGCACACACGTGAGTCCGTGTCTCCCTACATATAAGTGGATAACAAACGGCATTCTAACATGAAGCCTTCTCCCTAAAACATCATCGATCCTATTGTTAGTGGTTGAGTCGTTGAACGACATTTTCATTCTAGCGCTCACCTTAATGTCAACACTCTGTTTTAAGTAGTCGCAACGTAAAGACTAATGCCCACCTTGTCGTAAACCCGCTCATAACCGTGGCTACTGCAATTGTTGCCAATCTGATGTTTGACGCACTATTGTGTTCGTCTGATGGTTTTGGCAGGCCTCCAAGATGACAGCGTTACACTTTGGAATGCGTTCCCCACCGACTAACAGAACAAACTTACATGCCCTTGCTGTCATGACGCGATGCTCTGGAGGTCTCACCGGGGTTCCGATATGTCGACGCGCAAACACAACGCTCCTGGGTGGGTACGAGCTGTCATTCACGACCTTGTCTGCGGTCACTCTGGGTTGCACGATACGTCACTGTGACGAACGTGAAGGATGTCATCGATACGTAAAAACGGAGAATGGGAAGTTATGAAAAACGAAATAATGAATTTTTCATAGCTGTCTCGTCCCTCCCACGTCTCGCATCATAATATGCAACTGAGTTCATTCGAAATGCTGCGGTGCCTGAAGACGTCAGTCGGCTGCCCTGTATATTAATATGTAACCCTCAGCGGCTCTGTGGCGGAAAACTTGAACACAATAACTTTGACGTGCACCCGAATTACTACAGAGTAAGATGTATGACCTGTGAGGTCCCTCTGAGCTCGTGGAAAGGGAACTGAACTGCTGATCATATCAGACTGATCCAGGGCATGACTCAGAATTAGAACACATCTTCTGTGCGGATGGCTTGGAGTCTACAATAATTATAACATCTACCACCTTTATAGCCTTTCTGTACACAACCGTGCAATGAAAACTTTCAATATTGTTCTCTTAGATCTTAAGAAAACCTCACGAACACAACTCTAAATACCACAATATTCGTATCTGACATTTAAGGCATCCGTATAGTTTGTTTAGTATGAAACGCTTTATTTACAGCGCGTAAACGAAGAGACTTTTTTGTAGTTCATAAGGTAATATGTCTCCTTCGAATTATAAATATTTTTAGTAGCACTACGCAGGATGAAGTACGAGGGTTATTCGAAAAGTAAGGTCCGATTTCTTATAAAACATAAACCATTACATATTTTTTCAAAAAACTTATGTTTTTCTATTTTTCTACATAGTTTTCACATTTTTTTAAAAACATTTGTCATAACGTTCTACAAGCTTTTGTATGCCTAAGTCATAGAAGTCTGCCGCCTGTGAGGATAACCAGTCTATAACTGCTTCTTTCACCTCGTCATCTGTGGCGAAGCGCTTGCTGCCGAGAAACGCCTTTAGGTAGCGGAACAAGTGAAAATCGCTCGGCGCCAAGTCTGGACTGAACGGTGGGTGGTCAATCTGTTCCCATCCAAAAGATCTGATCAGATTGGGGTCTGGCATTGTCATGCAGAAACAAAACTCCAGACGTCAGAAGGCCAAGTCGCTTATTTCGTATTGCACGTCGACGTTTAGTCAGGGTAGCGCAGTAAGCGGCTGCATTGATTGTTGTCCCTTACTGCATAAACTCGACTAACAAGACTCCATGTCTATCCCAAAACACGGTTGCCATAACCTTGCGTGTTGAGATTGTCCGCTTGGCCTTGACCTTGACTTTGACTGGCGATGTCGGGTGACGCCATTCCATTGACTGACGTTTAGACTCTGGGGTCATGTGAGAAACCCACGTCTCGTCCCCTGTGACAATCTCCTCTAAACATTGATCACCTTCCTTATGATATCGGCCCAAAAAAATCAAGAGCACAAGCCATTCTTTTCATTTGGCGTTCCTCAGTAAGCAGCCTGGGAACCCAACGTGCGCACAATTTGTGAAATTGCAAATTTTCAGAGACAATTTTGTGCAAAGTTGTTTTACCAACATTCGGAAATTCCAATGCTAAAGTTGAAATTGTGAATCGCCGGTCTTCACGAATTTTTTCGTCCACGGCTTCAACCAAATCTTCTGTAATCACTGATGGTCGGCCTGATCGCGGTTCATCATGGACATTTTGCCATCCGTCCTTGAAAGCTCTCACCCACTTACGCACTTTGCTGTCACTCATCGCATTGGGGCCATACACTTGACTTATCTGTCGATGAACTTCCGCTGCTGAAACGTTCCTTGCTGTCAAAAACCGAATCACTGACCGTATTTCACAGTCGGCGGGCTGATCAATTGTTTTAAACATTTTGAACTGACACTGTAAACAGCACACTGCAACAATACCAATGCAAATGGCGTCGTTTGATGAGCAAGGCATGCCGGGAGTCGGTGTGCATGCGCGTTACAATGTTCGCGCGACATTCGATTAGCTACGGCGATTCGGACCTTACTTTCCGAATAACCCTCGTACATGTAACTTCCCAAAATCTCATTTCACTAAAGCAGTCTGAAGAAAGAAGATGGTTTCACTGCTGAACGTGAGGAAGGAAGTAATAATTGTTTAGCTAATAAGCTACGAAAATAGAAATATAACCTGGAAGCTCATTTCCATGTTATGTCTGGAACAGAAGGAAACCAATAAAACTTGCAGGAAGCATTTAACTACCTCTAGCTTTTTGGATGTAAATGGTTCACCAGTACCAACGATATTTCTAGTGCGAGCATTGTCTTAGTGAGACACTTATAACAACACATTATAAAAAAAGGGACATACGAATTACTCCGTGAGACTCAAATATTAAAGAATGAGTCTCTCCAGTTGTAGAATTTCGTCAACGAACAAAAATGCAAGAAGTCTGTGACGAAGTGAGCTATTCCTGCAGTCTGTAGCGTCTCGCTATCGTCGAATAGAGTTGGTTTATGTGTTACAAGGTCGTTACGCCAGGCGTGACCAGTCTGCGACCGGAATCACTCTGATGAAATATTATTTTTCATTCACGTCCCGCGATACATGTATCATGGGCTCGAATTTTACGACGTGCCACGTTTCTATGTTCCGCATCACGTTTGATGAAAGAAACCGCAAGACAGTTTTCAACTCTAAGGCCAGCCAACTGATGGATCGATATGCGAAGAATGAGCACAATGCGCAGAGCTGGCCGTTATGAAATACCTGTGAGAGCAGTCCTTTTGAAGGTAGACTTTTTGAAAGCAGTCATTTGTTACTTCTCCCTATCCAGTGACTATTCTTCCGCAACATACAGACCGCAACACCTAATGACCAACTCATCGGTCAAGTGAGACTGTGGAATTATTACAGGCTTATTACATCAGTTCTTGCTTTAACGTATAACAACAAAAAAGAAACCAAATTTAATGATCATCAGTTTAAAGTACCTATTTCACAAGTTTTCTAGTAAATATACACATGTTAAACACGCAGAAATCTCGCTACTGTAAAGAAGTACGAAAGGGAATTTTAAAAAAAAATACTGCACGCCTACTTAAAAGAAATGAAATCCGAATGAAAGGCTGGCCAACACGAGACTGCGCGCAGTGCACGAACTCTACGAATCGACAAGCCAGCAAGCTAACGTTCTGACGTTGCGACAACACACCCCCCAGTCGAAAATAGGTAGCTGTCCTATGCGTTGCTTAGGACCGCACATCACAACAAAGCCCCGGACCAGCAGGGGCGGATCTAGACTTTTGNAGCGCCAGGGCCGTAGCTAGAAGGGGCTCCGGCGTCCTCCCCTGGGAAAATGTTTATTTTAAGGTGCAAAATTGTGCTATTTAGGCAGTTTTTGAACCTAAACATCGAATATACAGCTGGCAGAAATCATATTATTTAAAGATATAATTTGTTTCAGTGAACAATTTTACAAAGATACATTTATCAAACCCGTAGCCTTGTACCCTTTCTCGTTTGGGGGCCCTGGGATCCTGCCCCGGCTGCCCCAGTGGTAGTTAAGGCCCTGGCTGGCACGGATCTAGTCTTCCGAGTAGAAGAACGGAAGAAGATTACAGCGCCAACATGTTATGAGAAGTCGTTTTTTCAAACTAATTATGCAAAAAATGTAAAAAACCTCTGATACAATTCGGCTGGTTTGGAGAGAAACAAGTCGTGGTATATTTAAATCAGTGTCTTACTTTTCGGCTATTTCCCGTTTTTCATAATAGAGGCCACTAAAGATGGATTCAGCCTTTTCTAGCTTTTCTTCAAGTACGCTTTTAATGTCTTCTATTGTATCAGTACCTTTTTTTAAAATCAATTGTTGGTGTTTGAAGAAAGCGACTAAGTGACATAGTTACTCCTAAAATATCATTAAGAGACAAAACTGGGAGGAGAAATTCTGTGTTTCGGATAGCTTTCATAAGATAATACGCATCAGATGATGTCTTTCTGTCCTGCCACGTAGAAATTTCTGCTAGAGCGTTGTGAATCTTAATAATCGATTCCCCTTGGAACTGAAGGTGCCCTTCGTGCCTCTCGACACAACTGGTTTCGCAAATACCTTGAACAGAAGTATCAATTTCCTTCTTAAAAACATCATGTCTGTTTGGAGAGACGTTAGCAAAATATACTATTTTCTTCATAGTTCCAGAGGTGTTTCTTCATGAAACTACTTTTGAGGGGATTGCCAACGAATTACTCAAAATGTGGTTGAATGTGTGTGACTGTTTTCTTTAGTTCTTGAACGGCACCCTTTTGTTTCAGACGCCATTACTGAGCAACTGTCGACCCCAAAACCTACGGAAAACTTCAAGTCTAAATCAAAGTTCTTGGCGATATCCTCGACGATATGGCCTAAAGCAACTCCAGTAAAGCGACTTTCTCCTCCCTCTGATTTAATATATTTCTCTCGAATCATATCGTAGGCATTAACAAACGTAATGAAATCTTCCCTCAGGACACGTTCATGAATATATCGCAAAGATCTACTCAATTGACAAATACCAGAAATGTCTATTGTCTCGTCGAACATTATAGAGAAAAACTGTACTCCTTTAACTCATCTTAAGATAGTACTTTGAATCTCTTCCTTATAACAATTAATAAGTTCATTTAGAGTGTGCTTGCTAATATATGTAGCATTAGACGGAGCACTCTCCAAGTGTCTGCGCAGATTATTGTCACCAGCATCCATCCTAAACCGAAGCAACTCTCTGAAATTTCCATCATTGTTTACTATACTGTGTTTTTCATTTCCATTTAGAAGGTTGTCAATGTTCTTATCATCCCTGTGACCTCTTAAAGGAATGTTCTGCGTACCACATAAAATATTCGTTTTTGTAATAGAAATCAAGCGCTGCTTATTTTCCTCTATTTGTGCCATGCGCTGCGAATGAATTTGATTTGCTATTTCTAAGGCAGGATTGTGGTATGTCAAGATAAACTTTTTCCCAGCATCAACAGCATTGATATGGTATTCATTTTTTTCATGTAGCCTACAACCAAATCACCCTGTTTCCCTAAAAGGTTGTTAAACATACTTTATGGTTCTTTTACAAGTTTTCTCAAAGGAGTGTTTTTTCGATAACCACATCCTGAACCAGTTGTAAAAAGTACACAATATTTACAGGAAAGCCCTTTGTCTTTATCTGAAAGAACAAGCCAGTGAAATTTTTCTAAGTGAGATCTCTGAGCATATTTTTTAGTAGGTTTTCCCATTTTCATCACTTCATTATAGGGGAATTGGTAATTTTCAGATGTCCACGGCTTCTCAAGTAACATTACTTTGGAGTAATCGCTTACACTTGTCATCCCAACATAAAAACCTAAGTCACTAGACAAATGACTCTGACTTTGGGAGTGCTGCAAAAATTCTAGTGAGGTTATGCTTACTTGATTTGTGTTCTGTAGATGCTCACTGACACCTGCATAGGAGGGGTTGACACTCGCACTATCACCACATGTTTACATTGATTTCTGTTTGAAAAACTCATCAATTACACGCCTTTTTAATCTAAACTAATCACAGTCACAAAGTATAGGAATGTGAATGGTACTGTAGTTACGTCTGTAAACGTAAACACGGATAATACAATCGAATCAGCTGACTGACGCCTGTCCACAGTGTTACCACCATGTGCGTGGATAATTTCCCGCGTTGATCGTTTACTTCAGTAACAACTGAACTTAACTATTCTAATGCAAGCGTGAGTTGCGACTTCACTCGGACGTGCCGTGTGAATGTGCGAGTTACTTGCAAGTGTTAGTCACGGCATTCATCACGCCTGCGCGGGAACGGACTAAGAATATTCTATAAATAGTATCAATATTGTGTCGCGTCGCGTAGTTGTTTATTATTCCGCCATGTGCTGGTGACATTAACTGATGTCTTGTTAATAAACAAAAGTGTTAAATTTATTAAGAGAGTGCTCTCAAATAAATACAGTGCTGCATTACTAACAACTGTTCAAGAAACTTTAAAATGGGATCAACTTTATGGCAAATTCACAAACGTTTTTCCGTGACTAAATAAAAGGTGGAGGGGGAGTCATAACCCCCATGATCCCCCCTCCCCCCCTATAACAGGCCTGCGGCCCAGAGGAATTAATAAATCATCTATCGCAGCTACAAACTGTCACCGCTTTTCCGTCCAGCAAATGTGCAACTTGTGAGTACACTAGAAGTGTAGAAGGCAACAAGAGGGATGATTATCTACGGCAT
Organism: Clitarchus hookeri; assembly: GCA_002778355.1. Taxonomy (NCBI): domain Eukaryota; kingdom Metazoa; phylum Arthropoda; class Insecta; order Phasmatodea; family Phasmatidae; genus Clitarchus; species Clitarchus hookeri. The sequence goes on from NQII01000089.1 coordinate 452,267, forward strand.
ACCACGCCTTCAAAACATTATTATTTTCCTTGTCACCCTATGTAAAACGACAGTTTTCAAATAAGTCTTATGACACTTTTAGGTCAAAGCTGATAAGTAATCAAGAGGTTCTTTTGAAGTATCCGCACTTTATGGCTTACGTCACATAATGGAAAGCTAATAGCGTCACTGCATGTTAAAGGCAAACAAGAAAAACCAAGGAAGAGCAATATTGCTTTTGCGTTCTACGTACAAGAAGTGGAATTTCTGTACATTTAACACTGCAGAAAACCCTAGGTTTTAGTGCGGTGAAAGACTGCCCCAAATCTGAAATCCTGTAAGAGAAGACTTTAATATTTCGGTAAGTTTGGGCGCCAATTAAATGTGGATTTCAAATCGTTGACAAGGAATAGTGGTTTCGACAGTCAGGTAAGTTCACAGCCCTAATGAAGTTTCAGTTCATCTTCATAGATGTAAGACGTCAAAGTCACTGTGCAGGGACCATTATAATTTTCAAACTGCTGGTTATAAATTGCAAAGAAAATGTAGAAGTTTCGTGAAAGTATAAGTTACATTCGAAATAACATATTGTCTTGTGGTTCAAGAGCGACGTTGCGAGGCCTAATACACGTACTTGAAATAACCAATCAAATAAGTACGTATTTGGATATAATGAAAACACTGCACTAGGTTGACTGTAATGGAGATCTGTGTAGTGTTGGTTATAGAGTCAACTCAGGCATACACTGAACACTCGACGTCCGAAGAGACACACTCTTATGAACTCATTTTTTTTATCTCTCTGTAGATTATCAACGAAACTTAATAAATTCATGCACACAAATTTTACATGCATGAATATAAGAATCTGTACTTACTTGTGAATTCTTCCAAACTTGCATGCATGTAAAACAATAAAATATTTGTTACTGCTTCTCTATTAAAGTTATTACATGAGAAAAAAGTAATTTATACAAAGTAAAATATTTTAATTTAAAAAATTCCACATCTCACAGTTTCAACACCATGATACGCAAACCTAAAACTGTCCAGATTGGTGGTACTTTTGCACATAGACACAGCACAGTTTAAGTTTANTATTACATGAGAAAAAAGTAATTTATACAAAGTAAAATATTTTAATTTAAAAAATTCACATCTCACAGTTTTAACACCATGATACGCAAACCTAAAACTGTCCAGATTGGTGGTACTTTTGCACATAGACACAGCACAGTTTAAGTTTAAGCAGCTCATTAGTGCGTGTAACAACATCCGAATAGTTTGGGTGTCTGAAGGTAAAAACGTCACTGGTGTTGTAAAGAGTGAGATTTATCTTAATTTTTGCTAATAGCCAATATAATCAAAACCAAATTTCTTCCACTCACTGCTCAAAAACATTTAAGCAGTACAAGTATTTAATATTAGTATATCGCTTTCAAAATCAATCTCTACTTTCAGCCTCATAAATTAAAGCAGTACCTTTTAAAAGTACGATTTTACAGAATTAATAAATATAAAGGGGCCGCGGTGGCTGAGCGGTTAGACTACTCGCTTCCCACCAAGGTGAACAGGGCTCAATCCTCGGCCGGGTCACTCCCGGATTTTCACAAGCGGGAATCGTGCCGGAATATGCCACTGGTTGGCGGGTTTTCTCGGAGATCTCCCGTTTCCCCCGCCCTTACATTCGGGCGCTGCTCCATTCTTACCTCATTTCACCCTCATCGGCTTTCAAGACCTCGCTGTTAAGAGCCGCCCAAATCTCTCAACTCAAATGAACTCAGTAAATGTAAATAAAAATTATGTTCGCACATTTACTACACCAAGAGAATTTCACCTGCTTTTAAGTGAAAAAATCATAAAATAAAACTCGTAATTTTCTGTCTCATAATGACAGAAAATTTGAAAGTAATATGATAACATTAATATTATAACCAAAATATATCAAATCCACCGACCAGTTACGTAGATGCGATTCATTTTATTTTTGTTGATTTTTAGTGCCCATTATTTTGAGGCTAGTAAACATATGTTGATATTTAACGTAACTGTTTGAAACCGACAATCACGTTTAGTGCATTTTTTTTTTATAGTTTGTGAATTCAACATATCCTATAACCGTCGCCGATGGATCGGTGAAGACAGACTGAAGCTTGGCACAGGTTCACAACACGAAACATCTCAGTAACTTACGTTTGGCATAAAACTCGCTACAGCGGTTAATCGTTTCAGTTAAAATAATAATCTTAGCAAAGAAAAACGTTATCTTCAGACACAGCAAACTAGTTACAAGAGGCTTATGTTGTAATAATAAAAAATTTAGTGGAAACATTTTTAGAACATTTATTGTAGGAATTTTTCTCCGCGTTTATTTCTTTTCTTTATAATAAAAATATACTGAAAATAATTTAAGACTAAGTGACAAGTAGAAACATACATTTGGAACATTTTTACAAGAAAAATATATTTATTAGGCAGTAGAAGGAATGCCTAAATGGCGCAAATGCTGTTTGATCAAAATTTGATAAAACAATGCCACCATGTTTTAATAAAAGTACATTCCCTAAAAAATTTTGATTTATGTAAAAAATTTCTTAGTAATTCTAAGTTATTTTTTTGTGGAAATGAACATTGCTAGTCATAAGAAGCTTGAAAAAAAAGCTGTATTCAGGAAAATAGTATTTTCAAAAACACAAGTTTTGTCGGGTAGTATTGAAATATCTCCTTAAAAAATAGCGAAAAAAGCAGGTGAAAGTAAATACCGCGTGGTAAGGAGATATACGAGCAAAACAGTGCCGCCGAAGTGGCGGCACTGGGATTGGTGGGCCCGGAAACGTGGCCGTTGACCCTCGATGGGACGAAGTGAAGTGAGATCCGCGGCGGAGGAGCGACGTAGTGCAGGTGCTACAGTCTATTCCAAGTACAAGTGCACTTTTATGACGGTTCTAAATGTAGTTCTGTATATAGATGTTTCCATGGAAAAGTTTTTTGCGTTGACATGCTGGACAGATCGACAGTCAGCTGAATGTGATTTTGTGAGCATTCATTATCTGTGGCACAGGGGAGACTATAATATTGCCATTGAAATAGCTGTATAAAAAACTACCCCCAGAACTGTGTCAAAAAATTGCACTCGTTCGTGGAGCAGACCATAGCCACGTCATATTTCTGACAACCTCGTTTCCGACCCTTTCCCTACAGCAGGGTACACGCCATTCATAAATATCTAGTGAACAGGGACTAACCCCTTCCATCGTGGATTTAGTTTTCTCGATATGCCTTCCGTTTTAGAAGTTGTATCAAAAATGTTGGTGCAACAGAGCACAGATAATAGTTTTCCAAACATTCCGAATTTGTTGCACTACTCAATGCCTTCATTACTTTCTAACAGGTAATAGATGAGAAGAAAAAAATGAATATTTTATGCGAACGACTACAGAGGCAATACCATTAAAAGGAACTATGCCATATATATTTCAGTAAATGAGCTAAGCTATACCATATGCCCTTTCGGTCCGCAAAAAGTAAAGCAAATTCTCTACTGTCAGGTTTCTGAGAAAAAAAAATACAAATCCAAAATGCTATGGATCAATCCCCATTAAAAGCGTAGCTCATTAAGTACTTCAGCTGCGGTGGAAATCAATGACGGAGCTCTTTGGTGAAACTACGATCTCGCTGCACACCATCACCGTTTACATACAAGATTTTTTTCATGCAGAAATGAGGAAAATGCATTTGTGAAATTAGCTGCCACATTTAGAGGATATATGTGGCACAGCGCCTGAAGCTCTTCAAAGTCAAAAATTTCCACATTATCGGAAAAATAAATTTATGTTGATCCATGTGTTGCAACCGCTAGCCATATGTGCTTTTCATAAAAATGATGAGATAAAACAAAAATTTATTTAACGACCCACTTATTTATTAATCACCGTAGGTTTGTTTAAACTGCAAGAAAAACAATCATTCAACTAGTATTACACGTTAGTTTAGATTAGCCCCGTTTAAACTGTAAAAACACGTATTCACCCACTACCCTAGATTAGTTTAGGAGATCCTGTTATGTTGGGATACCGTGTTGAAAAATGATGGATGAAAACGCACTTGCGCGGAGTAAACAAAACTTCGTCGATGCCCAAAATACTCGTTAAAAACTAGAAGGGTTCTATCTGCCAAATAAAGTGCGCAGTTATCACAGCCACAAACGTAGTTGCCGTTTAGAAATCGTAGAGCCCCTTGTATCATTTTGATTAGGGAATTAGGCAGAGATGTAGCNAGCACAGATAATAGTTTTCCAAACATTCCGAATTTGTTGCACTACTCAATGCCTTCATTACTTTCTAACAGGTAATAGATGAGAAGAAAAAAATGAATATTTTATGCGAACGACTACAGAGGCAATACCATTAAAAGGAACTATGCCATATATATTTCAGTAAATGAGCTAAGCTATACCATATGCCCTTTCGGTCCGCAAAAAGTAAAGCAAATTCTCTACCGTCAGGTTTCTGAGAAAAAAAAAATACAAATCCAAAATGCTATGGATCAATCCCCATTAAAAGCGTAGCTCATTAAGTACTTCAGCTGCGGTGGAAATCAATGACGGAGCTCTTTGGTGAAACTACGATCTCGCTGCACACCATCACCGTTTACATACAAGATTTTTTTCATGCAGAAATGAGGAAAATGCATTTGTGAAATTAGCTGCCACATTTAGAGGATATATGTGGCACAGCGCCTGAAGCTCTTCAAAGTCAAAAATTTCCACATTATCAGAAAAATAAATTTATGTTGATCCATGTGTTGCAACCGCTAGCCATATGTGCTTTTCATAAAAATGATGAGGTAAACAAAAATTTATTTAACGACCCACTTATTTATCAATCACCGTAGGTTTGTTTAAACTGCAAGAAAAACAATCATTCAACTAGTATTACACGTTAGTTTAGATTAGCCCCGTTTAAACTGTAAAAACACGTATTCACCCACTACCCTAGATTAGTTTAGGAGATCCTGTTATGTTGGGATACCGTGTTGAAAAATGATGGATGAAAACGCACTTGCGCGGAGTAAACAAAACTTCGTCGATGCCCAAAATACTCGTTAAAAACTAGAAGGGTTCTATCTGCCAAATAAAGTGCGCAGTTATCACAGTCACAAACGTAGTTGCCGTTTAGAAATCGTAGAGCCCCTTGTATCATTTTGATTAGGGAATTAGGCAGAGATGTAGCNCACAAACGTAGTTGCCGTTTAGAAATCGTAGAGCCCCTTGTATCATTTTGATTAGGGAATTAGGCAGAGATGTAGCGGGCCTTATACCTTGTGGTTGCGCCTGGATATTGCAGCGATGAGAGGCCGGTAAACTATGGTTCAGTTACGAAGGCCACTTTCTTGCAGTTCTAAAGTAGCGCCAGTGTTGTTTTGACGAAGTATCCTTTCACCTCAACTGTTATCACACATGAAAGTCACGCTGTTTGTGTTTGATTTGTCAATTTGACGCAAAATGGGGTTTACGAACCCTCTCCTATTTAGAGAATATTAGACGTATGTTCTATCTGCCACCGAAACAGGGTTTCTTTCAGAGGCTAGACGGGGGAAGGGGGGTGTACCCCCTTCCCCCTAAATTTGAAAAACACCCCCTCTACCCCCGGAAATTTCAATATAAACATAATAATGATTCCATTGAGAAACAGGCTAGACGATAGCTCACTGAATTACTGCGTGAGAATTTCTACTGAAGAAGAAAAGATTTCAAGTAAAGAATTCTAATACATAATTCTGGGGCGCTAAGACATACGAGAATGCGTCTGATTTGATTGTAAAGCCACACAACCAACATATATTAATTACATTCCACAGGTACGTAACATTTTATATATAAATATATAATTTTTAATGTAAAACGATTATTCATTTGAATGTAGCTGACGCAATATAAATTTTTTTCCCCANATATAAATATATAATTTTTAATGTAAAACGATTATTCATTTGAATGTAGCTGACGCAATATAAATTTTTTTCCCCACGTCCATTTGAAAATCTCTCCCCTTCCCTGCGGCATTTTTTTCTGAACGAAAAACTACACCTGACTTTAGAAAGCTGTGTTCGTGTGTAAGACAGAGTACAGGGAGACGAGGCTGACTACGTACCTTGAGATGCCGGTCGATGAGCCAGTTCAGCTCTATGTCGTCGTCATCCTCGCCGAACGGGTTGATGAGCACTTCGGCCACCTTCAGCCAGCCGATGTAGAAGCAGAACTGCGAACACGCGCAAACATTCTCACTCCACTAATCACGCTCAGTCACATCACTCGCGTGCGTGCACACGCTCTACCGCACAACGCCAAACAACACAGCCAGGCACATTTACGTCATCGATAGCATTCAGGATTGTTGTGCTGCGTGCCAACGATAGTACTTCTCTTGGCATAACTCACTCGCTATCATGGGCATCGCCAAGATTTCTTCCAATNATATAAATATATAATTTTTAATGTAAAACGATTATTCATTTGAATGTAGCTGACGCAATATAAATTTTTTTCCCCCACGTCCATTTGAAAATCTCTCCCCTTCCCTGCGGCATTTTTTTCTGAACGAAAAACTACACCTGACTGTTAGAAAGCTGTGTTCGTGTGTAAGACAGAGTACAGGGAGACGAGGCTGACTACGTACCTTGAGATGCCGGTCGATGAGCCAGTTCAGCTCTATGTCGTCGTCGTCCTCGCCGAACGGGTTGATGAGCACTTCGGCCACCTTCAGCCAGCCGATGTAGAAGCAGAACTGCGAACACGCGCAAACATTCTCACTCCACTAATCACGCTCAGTCACATCACTCGCGTGCGTGCACACGCTCTACCGCACGACGCCAAACAACACAGCCAGGCACATTTACGTCATCGATAGCATTCAGGATTGTTATGCTGCGTGCCAACGATAGTACTTCTCTTGGCATAACTCACTCGCTATCATGGGCATCGCCAAGATTTCTTCCAATNTGCTGCGTGCCAACGATAGTACTTCTCTTGGCATAACTCACTCGCTATCATGGGCATCGCCAAGATTTCTTCCAATGGGAGCACAAGAATCAGAATAAGTTTCCTCCAGATGAGCGTGAGATTTACAATTGGGTTTTAAGCAAAATAAATGCAACAAACAACTGTGACGTGTAATATGAATAAATTTGGCTATCTTTAACAATATGCAGCTTTATATTACAATACAATATTAAGAACAAAAGCACAAATAATCATAATCATCAAACTAAAATTACGGGAAAAAAACAAGAAGAACTCGGTTACTCCTCTCAGCAATGACTTGCCTTTTGGATTTACATCGCTAATAAACTACAGTATTTATTTGTTACAACAATTGTTATTCCATTTAGTTAGGAGAATTATTACAAGCATAATAATTTATAAATGATTATACTAAATGATGTATCATATTTCATAGAAAAAAAATCCTGTTTCCAGAGGAGGGAAAGTGCTCCTCCCTTCCTCCTTTTTGTTAACGTGCTTTGTAAGTCAGGTCTGAAGAACATCCGTCACTGCTACGTGACAATAACAACTGTCCTATATTCCACACTTTATTTCATAAACCTGTCTTCATTTTGTTTGTACGTTCACCTTGACAAAGGAAGTACCTTATTTTCCATTAACTTTCCCGAGATATTTTAAACATAAAATTTTTAAATGGTTTGGCTACCATCCTTAATTTATTTTATTATAATATTGCGTCACATTAGGCCTCTCGTGTATATTATCAAAAACTTATGTGTTCCCCTCTGCTAAATCAATTTTAAGTAGCATGTTTGATATCCTTAAACTTTCTAGGCGGCTTATTTTATCTACTTACGTCATGTTGTAAACTCTGACCTCTGATTATAACTCCACGCTGGAATGCTGGGCCCAAACGACTTGTGCATAGCAAAACAGTGCCGAAATGTTAACTGTCGCGAAATATTTAAGATTTTCTCTTGTGCCTGCGCACGCTTTACTAATGCTGAAAGAAAATGAACGTGGGTTAAATACGGGTGCGTAGGAGCTGCTATGATATTGTAGAATTCATCTTTACCCAGCCATCCGCTGTTATTTATTAATACCATTCGCTTAATACTTACAACACAATTATTAGTACATATTATGCATCCACTTACTTAGGAGTTACTTTAAGCGGAAATTTATATGGCGGCAGAAGCTGAAAAACTCTGCGGTGAGCCAAACTCGCGCTAAGACGCTGGCGTATGCGTCCCTTAGCCAGCAGTTCTCTTGCGCCTCGAAGCGTCGCTTTTTGCTCTGACTAGATAACACTTATTTCGGGCACGGTCGAGACGTTGATGAACTTACGTACTACCCCAACTGGTTCAGAAGAACAGCAGTTTTGAAATGTTGAAATATAAAGGAAGGAGCCAAGGACTTATTTTAAACAACTCCTGAAGCAGCAAGTAGCAAACAGTTACAGATTTTAAAAATTGTCTCTCTTTCACATTTTATAAGAATTAAATGTTCTTGACTAGTGCTAATGCANAACAGTTACAGATTTTAAAAATTGTCTCTCTTTCACATTTTATAAGAATTAAATGTTCTTGACTAGTGCTAATGCAACCACCGCGCCGTTCAATACGGCTGTAAGAACAATACGTATTATTAAATTTTTTTATGTTTCAAATCGGTCACAGTTCTTACATATTAGAAGCGGCGCTAGAATAGAGCATTATACAATTACCAGTGAGTATAAACATAAATAAGCAATAACGATTAAATACTAAACTTATCACAACATGAATTATAGATAAATAAATTGCATAAATTCGTTTATTAATACAGATAGAGTTAGTGAAGGATTCAAGAGACATTAAAAGTTCAATTCAGTTATAAAGTTCTTTGCTATCAATACCAAAAATAAAATTACATACAGATTTAAAATTTATTAATGCCATAATGACTAAAGTTAATAATAATAATAATTTTTTTTTCAAGGTTATTTAGAATTATTTGTGGCAAAAGTTAACTTTAAATTTATTGAAATTGTCATTGTAGGCAGGAAACCAACAAATTTTTAAGAGCTGTTCCCTCTCTGTCACATCTGTAATGTGAATCAAGTGGCCTTCATTATTTTATCATCTGTTCGTGTTTAAGTTATGGTGCAAACAATTTTATAGCGGCATTTTTCCACAAATCTCAACGATTTCGGTAGTTACAAAAGAAAGTCGTACTTTACAAATATATATATATATATAAACTAAAAGAAAATGCATACATTTTGCACAAATGAAATGTACTGGACAGATCACAATGTACTCACATTCAGACTTAAACATACCTGCAAGGAAGTGAAGAAAGGGAAATACATGTCCAGTGCATCAGTTTCCGAGTTCTGTATTAGGTACTGTCTACCCAACACAGCGGAGAGGAAGTACATATACACAGACAGAGTCACCACCTGTAACACAGAACATTTCAACAGTCGGTTTTATTTCATCAAGTATGGACAGGTAACGTGTATTTTAAAGTACATTAAGATTAAACCAAATTATTTTTTAAAATAATTTAAATTATTTATAATTTAAAAGGAGCTATTTTATTTGTCTATTACAAAATTAAAAACCCTAAAAATTATGTATAATGTAGATAATGCATGCACTAGGCGGAAAAAAATGATAACACAAAAAGACTTTCTGAGTTTTTCTCAAAGTTTCCGTTTCATTGAACACGAAGTCAACTCTTTAGATCAACAGAATTATTGACATCAATTAAAAAAATATTTAAAATGGTATATGTGGTATGTTGTAGATGGTTGCACCTCACCACCCTTATCCAACGCGAAAGAATTACAAAAGTAGGTAGCATCTATATTTGACAACCACGTGGACATTATAATTTCCCTTTACGGTTTCTAATTACTAAATTAAACTTGTGATTTAGGAGGCACCGAAGGGTTTCTGACTTTTCGAAAGAATGGCGTTATTTAGAAGAAAAAAATTACTTGAAAACGGTTCTGTACATTTTTCTTTGCGTGCTTAACCTGCCCCTTACATGGAGTTATTCTCCATGCATACCGCTCTGTTCAATAGTCTAAAATTACGTTCTAACTAAGAAGCAACTATATGTCGAAGAAATGGTTCCAATTTTCCTTCAAGTTAAAAAGCAATGGTTTAGTGGGATATGACAACTTAAATTAACTGTGCCCATTACCGGACATAAAATATTGAGGAGAAAAAGAGCACCATAAAGAAATAATTAGAGAACGGGACGTTATGTAGTACGAAGCAACACGGACCGCAGAACTCAGTAAAACAACAGCAAACTGCCGCTTCTCCCTGCAATGATGGGGAAGACTGCTTTTCTCTTCTCGTCTATTCCCGCTTTCTCCGTCGTCTTCATTCCACTGCTGCACCTGCTTCCCCAGACTCATCACACATTACCCGTCCTCCAGGCTTACTGGACCAACAGAACTGTTCCCCGTCGAAACTTTTTTTTTTATTTCAATGGCCATGACACTGAAAATAATTCACGTATTTGTTGGTTCACGATTCATACGAGATATTCACGAGGTTCATTTGCCCTAGTGTTTGATAAACGCAAACTTTCTGAAGAATCAGGGGGAAAAATAAGGCTTGAAGAAGGGGGAGTGGGCGGGGAACAAAGGTTGTAGTTTCGAGTAAACCGTATTTTCGTGGTTCTCAGTTAACATAGTATGTTCCCACGAATGTTGCCACGTACTATAACCCAATCTTTATTTCAATTAATGAAATGCTACTCGTTGAAAATTCAGTAAACTAGCCGCCAGGCTGCCGGCTGGCCAATCAGTGGGATGCAGCAATGGGAAACACTGCCCGAGAGAGTGTGGCATGCTCTGAATGCATATTAATAATTGGTAATCCGGTAATCAGTGAACTGCGATCGTTGAAATAATCATTACGATTTCACTGTTTCACATGAAGCTGTTTTTCACAGTTCTCCAACGAAATTCCGCTGATTTTGATGAATTTTCATTACTTCAGCGTTAGAATATACAAACTGTTTATTTTATGAAAATAATTTGGAAAAATCACTTAGACCACATTTGCATGTTTCTATTTTATTTGACAGGAGCGTAACAGTGAACAATGAAAACTACTCAAAATAAGGAAAAATTTACTGTAAACTGGCGAAATCTGCTCCAGTGAATTAAACAATGACAATTACCTTAAAGGCTCCAGCTTACTGATCATCTGCTTTGCCCTCTAAATTCGAATCAGTGGAAAACCACTGATTCGCAGTGAAATTCAAATACTCGAATCGTACTGACCTGCGTGTAGACGAGGGGCACGCAGACGGTGTCGTAGCCGATGAGAGAGCCGAGCCGCCGCCTGATGTCCGACAGCTCAGTGAGGATGGTCTGCACCAGGTGGTCGCTGGCGAGCAGCCCCTCCTTGCGCGCCCTGTTGATGATGTTGGTCGCCCACACGAGCGGCATCCAGTACTTGGACATGTTGCTCTTCTCCTCCATCATCTCGAAGATCTTCTTCTCGCTGTCCATCATTATGCCTGCAAACACAACACTGCCGTACGCTTGAGGCGCTCCACAGCGTGTCGTCGCTTGCGACGACTCCAGCACAACTGGTAAGCAACACCCAGTAATCAGAGACCCATTAATACAAGAACAAGTCAAACTTCAACCACGTGTACAATGGAGTTCCTGCTTCCACTGGACCACAGTTTGGTAAACACCCTCTAGACAACCTTTGACAAACAATGAACCTGCAAAGAAAACAAGGCTCGAATCCCGTGCTACCTGATCTCGGGTTAACCTGGAGCAACGGTCAATTAACAATTAACTGATGTACACAAAGGATAGTGCAGTCTAGCTTGCTGCCGAATTAATCCGCGAAATTTCCGAGTCTCTAATCATAATGAAAGTTGGGTTGGAATGATGGGTCATACTGTTGAAGTATGTGNAATCCGCGAAATTTCCGAGTCTCTAATCATAATGAAAGTTGGGTTGGAATGATGGGTCATACTGTTGAAGTATGTGCATATGATCTGCACAAATAGTTCATCCAACCGGAAATAAAAATACACATTATATGGACAGGTTATCACACGCCTAATCCAAATATATGTCAAATAAAGTCCTTGCTTTTAATGAAACATGTTCAACACCCTAAGTCTACAAGTTATATTTTTTATACAGTACAAATAGAAGAAACAACAACGACGGATCAACAACTTCGCACGTACCAAATGCGCATAACGGTAATGTAAATTGCATACTCTCCGGGAACAACAACAAACAACACCCATGCATGTGCTAAATACACACACATACACACACTCGCTCTCTCTTTCACTCTCAATCGCCAGGCTCAAAATCGCCAGTTATTAAGACTACTTTTAGCTCCTCACGTAAACTGCGAGCACCATGCTCGCCAAGTTTTGACAACTACGGGATGAAACTATTCCATTCTTGTAGAGCCATCTGTTATATCTATGAATTTGCGCACGTCATTCAGCCATCGAGATGCATGGCGTACGCGATAAAACTAAAACAGATTAATAAAACCGATTAGGGCTTTCTGAATAACAATGTTTTTCTTTGTAGAGTTAATGGAAAGATGCACACGATCAATGGCCTAAATTTCGCAGACCTCTATAAATTAGATCCGTTTGTCAATTATTCGCTGCTTTTTTTACAAATCTCACTTTTCAACGGGGTTGCACACGATTCGATCCATCTTACGTTGCGAGTGTATAACTGTCTCAAAAATGGTGACTCAAGAATTTCGCGATTTCAAGCCGTGCTAGAACAGACTTCAAACACCTGAACTTTCTTGTAACTGTTGTTGGTTGGGCCACTCGTTTCCTGAAACGNGCCGTGCTAGAACAGACTTCAAACACCTGAACTTTCTTGTAACTGTTGTTGGTTGGGCCACTCGTTTCCTGAAACGCCCTGAAGGACTATGAACCAATAACAACAGGTAGAAAGTGACCGAGAGATCACATACAATCTAGTACACAGGATTAAGTCCTCATAATTTATGCACCAGCCAGTGAAACAATGGCAGCACCCTGCCTGTACACAGAACTATCTGTCGAGCTTAGCCTATCAATTTGGTTATATTTTAAGTTTAGCTAGCCACCAAAGAAATAAAATAAATACACATGTCAAAAAAAGTTTTGCGCCATCGGGAATACTGAGTTACTCCGGTTTCACTGCTTAAGATATACCACATAATACCACGTCTGTCATTCCGATGTCTTTTTTTGATGCGTCTACTGTCCCAGCAAACATCCATCACGAGCAACCAAACTACAGGTGGTGCAAAACGTTATCTATGGTGTGTGTGTGTATAAATATATATATATTTATATATATAATCTGGTTATAGGATGTACGTTAGCAGCCGTTACAAGTACGGAAACGGCGCTGCATCCCATCAGTTTGCCAGGAGATGGCTGCAGTTTGCTGCACGTCACATGTTTGTTGGCTCCACTGAAGGCGGATATCATCTCCTTGGCAGTTGAGTGACAGGAAAAGGAGTAGGAAGAACGGGGCCAGCGGTCGGCAGATCGCCATATCCTCCAAAGCATTGCTGCCAGGAGGCTGATTGAGCTGTGAAAAGTTACCTTGCGGAGGATGCAAGATGAGTCCTCCTCCAGGGATTCTCGCTGTCGCAAAAAGAATGCGGCGAGGTTCGCCAGAGTAGAGATAAGTTTCAAAAGTGAAATACCCCCAAATGCTGCAGGGCTACCATTTGGCACATCTGCTGGCCTTTGCAGCATTACCACTGGGCAGCACCAGATGCTCGATCTGGAGTGACGGGCTGCAAAACTCGCGCGGTCAACGCGACGGAATGCTTCTCTAGCGATTTCTATAGCCGATCGGCTGATTAAGTTCTGGGTTTGAATCCTTTATAAGCCACGGGTGTGTGTTTTGATTACAGCCTATCATATAAGCGTATTTTCGATTGGTCGACAAGCAAAACAATGGTGGCATTAAGAAGTAACACCTGAAAAAAATCCGCCTATTTGACGAACGTCTTACCAATGGGACTCTGTAATACCGTTTTGTATGTCGGTGACAAATAAAACCCCCATAAAAGAACACGGTACACTTTTCCTATGTGATTAGTCATTTAAAATTATAAGTATGGTTAATAGAAAAATTATTCAAAAATGAAACACTTTTTTCACCAATACGTTATTTTACATAAGAAAATTTTTTTTTAGTGCCATATTTATTGAAAGCATGGCACAGCTACTTCTTTAGGTACTGTTTGAGAAAGACCCTTATTTTGATATAAGGTTTTGTGGGAAACACATTCATATATTGATCGGTGGCGCAATTTCGGCTTAGGCAGTAAAAGGCAAGAATGCAGGCCATTTCACTCTGGTTGTTGGGTTTGAAATTCACACATTGTTAACAAAAAACAGTGTTTTGTGTGTATCACCTAAAATAATGCTTTTTTTTTTTTTTTTAACGATTCGTGATGTTTTACAGGAAAGACAAAATCTGACGAGGGCACAAAAAACAAGTAGTTGCTGAAATAAATCTTAAAATATATTAATTGATATATTAAATATACTGGTAGCTAAGTATTACAGATTCCGACCAGGTATTCCGTTTCAGTAATTTGAGTTGCAATTAATCCCCGAACAACACCCAGTGGCTGTAGGTACCTCAGTGGCCAGCAGACAAAGCTACTGCTACAGGCAAGAACAGCTATCGAATGTTATAACAACAGATCGCTCCGTGATTACATTCACAATCAATTTCTGACTGATGGAAGTAAATTATAACCCAATCAACAAAGATGCCCCTGATTCAATAACATTCCCATTGCCTGAATGCTCGTTCAAAACCATGTCTGCTGATTTATGATGCTTTAGAAAAATACCAATGAAAGTAAATGTGTATACGAGCATTAGAGCATTTCGTTTTTCATTGCGTTTCCGAATTCTGGCCAAAATGTACCTGTGGCTATAAAACTGTCACTGTAGCATCCTTAAAACTGCAAATTAGCTGAAAATCTTATAATGACTCAAAAAATTACCGTCAATGTCCATTCGGGTTTAAGCAAAGTTGTGGTGATCAGGTAGTCAGATGGCACGAGACGTATTTCGTTAAATGAGTCTCCATTTTTCTACTACATGAAATTTGGCAATTGTGATTAGTATCCCTGTACAACTTTGAATGGTGGTGGTTTGTGTTTCTCAATTGCTCTAATACTATAGTAAATCGACAAATAAGTCACCTTTCAGACAACTTAAAAAAAAAAGTAGGACGTAGTTTTCATCATAAGATCCAAGGCTTTCTGTACTGGAGTGTTGACGCGTAGCAACAGTAATCGTGAACTCGATGTAATCCGTTGTATGTGTTAATGGTTGCGAAAACGATTACGCTCACGTTGCATTGCATCAGAGATAAGAACTGTGTGAGGACAGAAGTAATTGTTGCTTCAAACAAAAACTGGCAATAGCTCTATTGTTAACTGCATTTGAAAGTACCGTCTAAACGTGTTTAGTACTTGCCAACAATAGGTTTTTTATTTCCGCTGAAGATACGAGGAATCATTGAAATTGGAGTGGATGGGTTACTTGCAAAGAAAAACATGACATATTTTGATAAATAAGTTCCATTTTTGTCATTCCTACTAATGCTTTATAAATAAATGCTTTTTAAAATAATTGTAAAAATATATGTTGTATTGAAGGAGCTGACTTTTATCAAATAACACGGAGTAATATTCTGCTAGCAGAAAAGCGGACACAGAGAAGCACTAGGAATTCATGAAATGAATTGCTTCCATGAACGGCTTACGTAGTTTCAATGTTTTTGAAGGTTCTCAATCCCATCCAGATGATAATAGGATTAGATTGTCCCAATATCTCACTAGGTCACGGTGGTTTTTTATACTCTGTTTCTTCTATTTATGTAAGATTAGCTTGCTTATAAATTTCTGGACCACGATTTTGGCAATTCATTTTGGCAAAAAAAGGTGGGTGTGCCAAAAGGCTTGCCTTCACTCCCCCCCCNCGCACCTGCCAAAATGTCTCGCGGAGTGGAGTGGAACGGAGAAGTTTTGGCGGCTCTTAACAACGAGGCTTTAAACGCCGATGAGGGTGAAGCGAGGTGGATATGGAGCAGCACCGGAATGCAAGGGCTGGATAAACTGGAGGGTCCCGAGAAAATCCGCACACCAGTGGCATCAGCAGGCACGTGCGAAAATCCTGAAGTGACCCTACTGGGAATCGAAGCCGATTCGCCTCGGTGGGAATGGAGCGCTCTAACCGCCTAGACGTCTCGTATCTAGAGAATTGAGGACGCGTCAACCGTCAACGTAGACGCTGAGAAAAACAGACAAATGCGTGATGGCAGCCATCCTCTGCAATCGCGTATAACCCGCACGCTGCAATACACATGGCAAGAGCAGGACATGCTATCTATTCGAATGCAGACCAGTATATATGGACAAGTAGGGAGATTAAAACTTTTTGATTCAAATATAATATCTTGCAATGTCCGCAAATGTATCAGTAATGACAATCTCAAGCTTTTTCGAGAGGGGTGGATTTTCCTAAGTAGGTTTTCTCTGTGATTCCTGGAAGATGCCGGTGCATTTCCTGGGTAACGTCACTCGTTGCCTTTTATACAAAACGCGTTTTAGGCCAATTTACAGCTCCCCAGTTCCATGATATGTGTTTCCCGATTTCTACCTATTAAAGTAAGGACCATATCAGCATACGTTCATTAAATATATAAATATTATTACACATTTTTGGATATCAGTATATGATCCATAAAGATAAATTCACTGCATTACCTGGACATCCTTATAGCTTGTGATAAGCAAGGAAATTCACGCGGTGCGTCAATGGTTAAACAAAAATTTTAGAAATCAAACTCTGAAAAAAACTCTCTACTTCTAATGGCCTACTGGCTGAAGTTCTTACAACAACGTTGGCAGCGATATATAAATGACAGTTCTAAGTTTTAACGTGACGTGTAAAGTACAGTGTGTAAGTTTGCGACCGCTGATTTTTTTTATGGGTTTATAAACACTGTAATAATAACTTGAAAACATATCAGGTCATTGTAAGGGTTCACGTATACAGAATGGATCACCTTACCTGAGAAAGGTCGGGTTTTGAACTGCTTTAATGCTCGAGTGGTGTCCTGGAGAGACACCAGGGGGTTTCGATAGTGCTCCGGGCAGACCACTCGCTTAGTGCTAAGTACGAGGGCCTCAGTACTTGGAAAAGGGCGAGACCTTGTGCCCTTGTAAATCAGATTAGGGCTTTGGATTTGGCTAACTCAGGTGGGCCTTCGGTATCGCCTGTGTGGCAAAGAGCGCCTCATAAAAATACAAAAGCTTGGCCAAGGATGTGTAAGATGTATATATGTATGGCAAATTGACTTATGTTAATCACGATTCGGAGGCATGGAAAATGGACAGGAAGAAGAAACAAAGCGATGTTTCCAAAAGCTGCTAGGCTGTGTCCAAAATCGCCAGCTAAGTGCCATTACCAGGCTTCGTGCTCTATAAAAAGTGTACCAATATCGTGACTTTCTTTTTCTGCTGTCCAAAATCGTGGCAAAGACATGGTTCAAGGTCGTTGAATTTGGAACATCAGGCGTGTCCCATACCCTTCACCACATTTCTCACCTTTCGGCTGTTGGAATATGGAGGCATTCGACATTTTCAAAGTCATTAATGATACAAAATATCAGAACTGCTTGTTTTCAACGTATATTTTAACACAATATTAAATTTTCTGGGTAGTAAAAACCCTTTTTTGGTGCATTTTTTTCCATCGGGAACTTCAAGGAGGTTTGGACACTGCGACCAACTGCGTGAACGCGTTATCGTACACACAACATACATTTAGCAAACTATCGGAAACATCCCAAATCTTGAAGGTTCAAATATAACGACAATCGTGGATTATAAAGAGTGGAACGGTCGCTCGATGAGCCAGGGCCCAGTTGTTCTCATCAAGGCTGGCATGGCCGCGTCTGAGGCCGACTGCGCACGTGAACAGGCAGAGACGTGCACGCGGTCGTCACGTCACGTCACCTGTCAGCTGATCCCGTTCCTCACACGTCTCAGTAGCTCGCTGCGGACATGCGAGAACCGAGTCGCCGAAGCAACGGTAATGTCTGCCCCTGACCCACCGCCCATGTTCCGCGACACAAATCAGCCGCTCACTTCGCTACGCTCCCCACTCTCCAGTCCCTTGTAATCACTCAGCATATCAATTGAGAGGCTTCCAACACGGCCCTGCACCCGACTGCTAAAACATGTACAACACATTAAAAAGTAGTGCACACACTACCAAAATTCCCAGGAAACTACGATTAATGCAGCATATGAAAGAAGAATGCATTCATATTTTGTAACAACGAAAAAATGTTGCTAGAATGTTTTTGAGAATAAATTAATGGCATTATAATATTAATTAAAATTTAAACGTATTGACATTCTGGATGCNTGGAGGCATTCGACATTTTCAAAGTCATTAATGATACAAAATATCAGAACTGCTTGTTTTCAACGTATATTTTAAGGCAATATTAAATTTTCTGGGTAGTAAACATCCTGTTTTGGTGAATTTTTTTCCATCGGGAACTTCACGGTGGTGGAAGCTGCGACCAACTGCGTGAACGCGTTATCGTACACACAACATACATTTTGCAAACTATCGGAAACATCAGAAATCTTGAAGGTTCAAATATAACGACAATCGTGGATTAGAAAGAGTGGTACGGTCGCTCGATGAGCCAGGGCCCAGTTGCTCTCATCAAGGCTGGCATGGCCGCGTCTGAGGCCGGCTGCGCACGTGAACAGGCAGAGACGTGCACGCGGTCGTCACGTCACGTCACCTGTCAGCTGATCCCGTTCCTCACACGTCTCAGTAGCTCGCTGCCGACACGCGAGAACCGAGTCGCCGAAGCAACGGTAATGTCTGCCCCTGACCCACCGCCCATGTTCTACGACACAAATCAGCCACTCACTTCGCTACGCTCCTCACTCTCCAGTCCCCTGCAATCACTCAGCATATGAATTGAGAGGCTTCCAACACAGCCCTGCACCCGACTGCTAAAACATGTACAACACATTAAAAAGTAGTGCACAAACTACCAAAATTACCAGGAAACTACGATTAATGCAGCATATGAAAGAAGAATGCATTTCTATTTTGTAACACTGAAAAAAATGTCGCTAGAATGTTTTTGAGAATAAATTAATGGCATTATAATATTAATTAAAATTTAAACGTATTGACATTCTGGATGCTTCAGCAAGCACATTTTGCAACCCCCCTCCCCGCACGCCACAAGTCAAGTAGGGCAATTGTAAAAATTATGATTAGTAATAATTTGAAGAAAAAATATTTTTAATAATTAGTATTACTATGTCTATTCATTTCAGCTGTAAAAATAACTTAACTTTCGTGGCTGCGGTGGATGTGCATAAAATACGTTTTAAAAAATATTTGTAAACATTATTATTACACAACCAGAGCAATTATTATCATATTCTCAAAAGATGAACAATTTTTTTTTTATTTTTGCAAAATGTAATTTCTAAAGCATTTAGAGTGGAAATACGCTCAAATTTTGATTTAAAAAAATTTCTTATTAACGAGTTTTTTCAGACATTTGATTAGCAAATTCTAGCAAATTATTTGACAGTGTTATAAAATAAAGGTATTCTTGTTTCATGTACAACATAAATCATACTTATGTGGCAATTTTGGTAGCGTGTGTACAACTTTATTACGAGTTCTGCATGTTGTACAGTAGGTTCAAGTTCTCCATTGGAAACCATTCTCCTTCTTCCTTAAAGGCCACTCATTACTTCAGCGACATACAAAAATGTAAAATACCAATGATTTTCAATGGATTTCACGTAATGCTATTTCCTGAGACACTGACTCTGAAACCGGTAGCAATCAAACTTTGGGTAGATACACAGTAAAAAAAAAGTATGTAACTGACATATTCTTGTAGAAAACATACGTTTGTTGATTCACAAGAACACATTTTGTAAATACACAGTATGTGGACTATGACACGAAGTTTGTGTGACTACTCAGCTTCACTAAACATCTGACACCACGCCAGTGACAATTTTTTTTATGAATTATACACATTAAGATATCGCTTTAGAATCATTTTAGCAGCTGCATCTAACATAAAATAAATGTGTTGTTGTAGGAAGCTGATGTTGGTTAGGTTTAAGATAAAATACTGAGTTAAGAATGTTTACTAGTTTCTCAGTGTTCTATTATAAAAGTACCAAATTTTTACTGTGTAGCAGTGGTTAATGCCAGTGGTTCAGTAAAGTGTAAAGTGTTTTATTTAACATTTCATGACAATGATGGAGAAAAGTAAAAGGTACCTACATAAACGGTAATGGAATACAGAAATAATCTGAAAGACACAGTGAAATTAAACACGTAGTTACCTATGTGGTGG
Source organism: Clitarchus hookeri (assembly GCA_002778355.1). Classification (NCBI taxonomy): domain Eukaryota; kingdom Metazoa; phylum Arthropoda; class Insecta; order Phasmatodea; family Phasmatidae; genus Clitarchus; species Clitarchus hookeri. The sequence continues at coordinate 472,714 of NQII01000089.1, forward strand.
GTTTGTGCAGCTTAAGATTAACTGACTCTCAAGGGCAGTAATAAATGATTATTAAACCTCCATTATTTTTAACGTCCGTGTTAAGTGAAAGAAAATTATATTGTCAAATTTCTTCTCCCATCCAAGGTTCAAACCAACTGAGAGAGCATAAAAATGAATGGCTCACAGATGGAGTAGTAATAGATTAAAACTTCCCAGAACTTACAAAGACACTCAAAACGGAATGGTCTTATTGTAACCACAATATAAGTGGTTTTGTTCTCATAGGAGCCCAGCAGGTTTATACATTTTTTGTCTATAAAAGTGCAAGCTGTTACTCTAGAATGTTTAAACAGTAAGCGGAATACTGTGAAAACATTCATATTTTCATTTCCATTCGTTAGGGAAAAGCTCAGAAACACATATACAGTCTCGTTTTGTTTGCACAAATAGCCGAATAAGTTCTTACACGTGCAGCATAAAATTGTTATCCTGTTGGTATGTATGTATTAGATATCGCTGACGTAGTTTTAGTGCATTCCATAATAACCATGCCAAACATTTTTAACAAGGGCGTAAAAGCGTACGTCGAAAATTTTCTTTGCAGTGTACCACATTCTTCGGAAATAACACCGAACTGAGTATGGGATAGAGCAAACTTAATATCAATTATTCAAAACAGTTTCTGTCTGACGGGACATATGTCTGCCAACGATTCACAGTGCTCTCAATTCCGTCCTTGAAGGAACGTGGGTCCCATCAAGCAAGAAAGTCTCGGAGGGCGTTTTTTGCACTACCTAGTTGTTGAATTTTCTGCACTGCCAGGAGCGTAAAAAGGGGAAGGGGTACGGGGAAACCTCAAGTTTCACTTGGTGGCGCCAAATACTTCACGAAGGGAGCGCCACAGGAAAACAATGTAGATTAAGATTTATACTTCATATACATTTACTAAAAGTATAAATTAATTAATAACGTGAAGTACAAGATTATTTCATACCTCAGGTGACTCAGTTTCAGTTCTATAATTTTTTACCACATATGGATCTGGCATTGTTTGCCAAGAACAGAAAGCCCTTGATATTAACCAAAGACGACTGCGTTTTACACCGCTATAGGTATATGTCGTCAATTTTTGAGAGTGCGAGGTTGCAGTAATGTTTTCCCTAGAAGGAAAGGCCTTGTGATGGACGAAAGATAGTGCTGTCCATTATACTAACAGCAAAACATAGTGTGCTGTCATAATTGGTTGTGGAAAATGTTTCGGAATTTCGCCAATGTTCAACCAATGTCCTCTTAACTTGCAATTTTAGTTCATGATTTACTTCTCATCAAACGGCATGATCCAATCGAGTAAGGACTTTCTGTGGTGATAAACCAACAGGCCCAGCCACTGTTGTTTATGCTGTTTCGTCAGTCCATGCGGTACCCAACTGCCTATTTTATAGAATTTACTTCGCCCGTTTGCTGTAGATGGCCGGAGATGGTTGAACAAGGAACGGTGAATTTTCAGGAAAGTTCCCTGACGATGGTGCGTAATTTGCATCCACGCATGCCTTTAACCAGTTTGGTCCCAAATTTATTTGCAGGCTTAATTGTTGCAATGATTACCATCATGAATCATGCAGTGTAGGGCGGGTTCTGCTTTAATCATCTCTTATATAACTGCCTCGTCACATCCGCTGTTTCTTCGTAACTACACTGACANCATGCAGTGTAGGGCGGGTTCTGCTTTAATCATCTCTTATATAACTGCCTCGTCACATCCGCTGTTTCTTCGTAACTACACTGACAAACTGCCTCATCTAATCTGCCAACTAGGTTTTAAATCTTTATACTTCCAGTTTAATTGNTTCGTAACTACACTGACAAACTGCCTCATCTAATCTGCCAACTAGGTTTTAAATCTTTATACTTCCAGTTTAATTGCTATACAAAACGCTTCTTCTAAGATAAGTGAAATAAAACAAAATTTCATGTAAGTGTACTCCTGTATTAATAATAAGGAAAACAAGCGCAAAATAAAAATGTGACAAGTACGAGAAGGAAACTTATAGTCTCTAGATACAAAACTTAAAGCTGTAGAACTGCAATGATTTTCGACTACTGCAGCCAACCAAAAGTTGTAAAATTACAAAGCCTGTAAAACGGCGACGATCTATAATTGAATAAGCATCGAGGTAAGCACATTAAAACCATTTTATAGTTATGTATGGCTGGACGTAGTCAGGTTAGTGAATGATGGTCTTAACCAAATTAAAGATAAATGTTAACTACCCTTATATATGCAAAATATTAAAGAAATCTATACAGCTAGGTCTTTCTCAATGTAGTCGCCAAAACCAAAAGAAAACTCGCCAGTAAGCATCGTCCACACACTTTCAAGAAATCCTTCGGTGTGGTAAAGGGCTGTATTTATGCNAAAGAAAACTCGCCAGTAAGCATCGTCCACACACTTTCAAGAAATCCTTCGGTGTGGTAAAGGGCTGTATTTATGAATGCGCCAATCCTTTCTTGACTGTTCCGCAGTTACACACCCTCAGGTATGACCTAGTCCAACATCGAGAAGTTTCTCAAAATTTGAGGCATCCACTACCTTTTGGAAGGCGATAGTTGCCGCTAGGTGCGAGTTGTCAACCACAAGCGCTTTGCAGCTACGTCTCATGGCTTGGAACACGAGCAAAAGTTTTAGAAGAGATCCTTTAAAACTACACTAGTCAGGATCATGGGATCTGTAGGAGCAGATATGCTTTCATGATACACATTCACCACAGCCAAGGATTCAGACAGAAATGGAGTAGAAAGCGAAACGTCCTTGTTCCATTGTGCCGGCATCGATAATGGACAAGATAAGCTAGTGCGTCATCTGTATTCCCCGTAAGTCTAAAAGCAGAGTTGGTGAGTGAAAATCATCGCCTGTCAGGGATGGATATAGACTTGAGCAAGGCATGTTCTACGAACACTGTCGTCCAACGTGCCAATATTTGCTTGGGATGCAAGCGGCACGGAAAGCCACTCAGCTGGCGAGCGAGTGTGACTAAGTGGTAACGAGACAGGCGGGAAAACCACCAGACACTTTGCACAAAAGCAGCATCATTACGTCAACATGTTTCCGTTGCAGCGCCTTCAATGGGGACAGAGTACCGTAGCTACGACTCACGATCTCTATTTTGTTAATAGTAGGCGTGTTTTTTTTTTAGAACATTTCGGACCAGTAACAATACATTTTGGATATTATACTAAAATAAAAACGGGGAAAAAAAAAAATGANTAGGATATTATACTAAAATAAAAACGGGGAAAAAATATCAAAACACGTTATTGAAACTTTAACGAAAATGCTTTGTTTTATTTACTTATAACTCACGATACTCAAAAACTTACACAGATCTTACATGTGTATGTTTGAAGGGCAGACTATGATTTTTGTTTGAACTGTCGAAATGATGTTTTTGTATGAACTTCTAATAGACGCATAAACACGCGTTACTCGAATATTGCCTCCACACCGCTTCCTCTGTCAATCCGTGACATTTTCATTACTGAAAGAGGAAATGTGTGATTCTTAAGGTTTTTCCAAACTGACGCGGCATAGGAAAGCGCCATGACGACGCGAGCTGTCTAGCTGGTAACCTATAAAACTAGCTTGTAACTGACAACAGTTTTTCATAAATCGTCTCCACGTGTTATTACACATTCGGTGTTACGTTTAGGCACTTTTTTCTTAATTATTATTTTATTGCCAGCACTCAAGCTGAACGTTTCCACTTAAACGTCTTGTTTACAAACTTGTTCTTATTACACATAATTTGAATAGGTGTTTCAAAGCTGGTAGTATCAACGCAGTGACACTGCAATATCATGCGTTCACGAACCTGCAAGTGCAGTCCTTCATCGTGTGTTAGCAGCAACGTGATTGGCTGTGCTTTCGCCTTCAAGCCGGCGTCACTCTGCTTCGAAGGGGGTACTAAAAGTTCTTTCTTTTTTTGTGCATCACACAAGCCGTACGTAGCTACTTTACCAGACTTCAGTGTTCGAGTCTGTCATGACTATTTGTTATTGGACTTATAGGAATATATTTCGTAATAATAAGTTAAGCATAGCATAGCTGGACGGTGAAATATTAAAATAAATATTATTGTATAGCATGAGGTTCATGGCACGAAAAGAAACATTTTCATCGCGTGAAAAAATGCGGACGGGAAGAGAAAGGAATCAACATATGTTAGTTTTTAAAGCATAGGTTAGCATTATAAAGCATGCCACCAGTGGAAAAACTTGGACGTTAGATCTCCTGGCAGACTAAATATACATAAATAAAACTAGGAATGTAGAAAGGAAGTAAAACATAACTAACTCGTACGGTTCAATAAAAAATTTTCAACGCCTTTTTTTTCTCGAAGGAACGTGTTGACAGAAGACCCTAATGAAAAATACGTAAATTATGCTGTCATGATGACTAAGGTACTACGGGCAAGGTAGCCCAAAGCGTGGGGCACAGAAAAAAATGAGGCACCGAAAACAGACACGTTTTCTGTCCAAAGAAACGAAATGCGGTGCGATGCATGTAAAAAAAAAAGAAGAGAGGGCCAATTAAAAAATTTATACGTGCGAGGGCGCCAAATTGCTTTTTTTCCCCCTTAACTTAGTTTTTACTTTAACTTATTTTATGTAATTTAATGAACATAGTATGTTTTACAGTCTCACGATAATGGGAGTGCAAAATAAAGTAGTAGCTAAGGAATATTTTTTAATTGGCAAGCTGGGGAAGATGGCAGTACGGAATATGGAAGGTTCCCACGAATAAAGACGTTGCTGCAAAATTTCTCTCTAAACTCAATTTAAAAACTGAAGATTAAAAAATACTTATTTTCTAGTGTATGACTATTTTAACCAGAACCGTGCACGTTCAGTTGGCANAAAAAAAAAAAACGCTATTAAAATAATTTCAGTAAAATTTAATATGATGATTTCTTAAACGTCTGCAATGAATTGCAGTGGGATCACTATTATACAGTCGAAATTAGTAAAATTTTCAACATTTTCATATTTAATAATTATGTTGCAATAAAACATGCCACGTGGAACAATACCATATCTTATTCAATAATTGGAATTATGAATACATGGATTTGAAAATTAAGGGGATGGGGGCTAATGTTAAGTGAGTGGCCCTGTGACAAAATCTCTAGGACCCGCCATTATAAAGCGTACAAAATCGTACATTTACATGCGTTTTGCATTTAAAACTGTGTTCAATAACGGAGAAAGCACGCATCGACATTATGCATATTTCTGTTGTGTGGTTTATTCTAGAAGTAATATTTCGATTCTACTGGCCCACAGTTGTCTCGGTTGGTCAGCAGCCTCTCACTTCTGGGGTCCTCAGTGTGAAGGACAGTGCCGTGGTGTGGGTGCGGGGTATTTTCGGGTCTCTCCCGTTCCCTTCCCCGTCTTCATTCCGCTGCGTTTGCACCACCATCTCATCTCACCTTCTCCATTCGTCGGGGGCAGGCGCGACAGGCCTGTCCCTCGGGTAGGGTTGCAGGAACGAATTTGCGACAGCCTCCTCTCATCCATATGTGACCTTGCCTCAGGCGGGAAACACGCTTGGATTTTAATTTTTTTTTCATTTATTTTGCTTTAATAGAAGGCAAAATCTTCCTAAGCGCTGACATTTTTTTTGACGTGGACAGCCGAAGGCCGGACATGCTTTCTTATCACCCCCGCACTTGTGCCCTTTCTGGATACCGTGACCTGCGAGGGTATAAGAGTGTTACTTCACTTTACTGTTAATCTATTATTTCCTTCTTGCGGCCTCTGGCTTGCTAACGGGGCCAGGGCGGAGAAAGGTAACTGCCTCGACGCGACAGTATCGCGGAATGCGACGGCTATTGCTGCGCATGTCGCCACTGCACGAGCTGTCCTTTTGCCGGACATACGCGCCACAGCAGCCTACGAGCGGGAAGCACGATCAGTGAGCTAGGGATGTTGATATCGGGAAAAAATATTTATACTGATTATACTTGTTATTTATAAAAGTGTCGTTTTACGAAACGATATATCGAAAGAAAAAAATCTATTTTTGGTACATTGGAATCCGATATTGTATGTGTTGAAGGACTTGACAAATGTAAAATTGCTTGGAATATTTCGTATTGAGGACACCAGACATTGCAGAAAGATACGCCTGTTTATGGTGCATGTTGCCAAAGTAAACATAGTAATTTTTAAATTAAATTTATGTATTCACAGAGCAATTTTAAAACAGCATTTTAATATACATACTTAAAATGCTCTTTTAATAAACTCTGTGAATACATAAATTTAATTTAAAAATTACTATGTTTACTTTGGCAACATGCACCATAAACAGGCGTATCTTTCTGCAATGTCTCGTGTCCTCAATACGAAATATTCCAAGCAATTTTACATTTGTCAAGTCCTTCAACACATACAATATCGGATTCCAATGTACCAAAAATAGATTTTTTTCTTTCGATATATCGTTTCGTAAAACGACACTTTTATAAATAACAAGTATAATCAGTATAAATATTTTTTCCCGATATCAACATCCCTAGCTCACTGATCGTGCTTCCCGCTCGTAGGCTGCTGTGGCGCGTATGTCCGGCAAAAGGACAGCTCGTGCAGTGGCGACATGCGCAGCAATAGCCGTCGCATTCCGCGATACTGTCGCGTCGAGGCAGTTACCTTTCTCCGCCCTGGCCCCGTTAGCAAGCCAGAGGCCGCAAGAAGNATTAATTAGCACCAGGAGCTATAATTTAAATTCCTTTGGATAGCCTTTATGATTTGTTCATCCGTTTGGGGGGGGGGGGGATTTTTTACAGTTTTAACTAAAGAATTTTCCTACTGGAACGCAGTATAATCGAATATCAAAGGCAAAATTTGTACTCAAGGCCAAACGATATATTGTGAGAACCATGCACTTCTAATTTTTTGACTTACACTAATATTATCGATTCCACCACCTGTTTGCATTCGTCGCTCTTGTGACAGCACACGTGACGTCAGATGCAGAAGGCGCATTCCATGCTGACCTCAAAAGAAAAGTTTGGCCAGCTCAATTGGGACAGCTCTGCAGTACTCCACTGCTTTATCAGCCTCTGACGTCAGTGGTCACGTGAATCAATGAAATGCTGTATCGGCGCCAGCACGATTAGATCGGACAGCTCGGACGGACGAATAGTTGTGGCACGTAGTAGTTAAGAATACAGATGTGAAACAGCAGCTTGTACCACGAACTCCAGCAGCACACATCAGAAAAATGGCGTCACTTGTCAGCAGGCAACATGTTAAAACGCCATTCGCTAACCGTGACTGACAACTTGCTCGCCAGCCGGCAGCCCAACCATAATGGAACATTTCCAGCGTGCAGTAGCCAATCATAACATTTCCAGCGTGCAGTAGCCAATCATACGCAAGTCTCGTTCGCTGAGCCTCGCGCAGCCAGAGAATAGGTATGCTCACCTCAAAGGAACCGCCGCACAATTTCGTCTCTACGTATAGTCCATCCATGGCAACTTCATACTTTTATGAAGCCCTGCTAATGTTCTAATTCCAGAATATACCTCCACCTCATGCAAACCAAAGTTAACAGATTCTAGAAAATTACACCATAGGGACAACGCACCACTTTCGTGAGCACCCAACGTAATACTATTTTGTGAAAGAACTATTTATTACTAGGCATTACCAACACAATTATTTCCTCTCCGTTTGTATTCATATTAGTTATAAATGAGTGAGTGACGAGATTTTGGCGGTTCTTAAAATCGAGTTATGAGAGTCGAAGAGCGTGAAGCGAGGTATGAAGCAGCGCCGGAATGAAGGGGCGGGGGAAACGGGAGATTCCCGATAAAGCCCACCGACCAGCGGCATCATCCATCACGATTCCCACATGCGAAAATCTGGGAGCGACCCGGTCGAGGATTGAACCCGGTTCGCCTTGGTGGAAGGAGAGCAGGCCAACCGCTCAACCACTGCGGCCCCAGTTATAAATGAAATATTATAATTTATACTCAAAATATAAGAAAAATTTAAATTTAACGAAATAAGGTTATTTTATATTAACAGAATTGTATTGTGATACATGGCATATTTAGGAAACAATAAAGCGCGTCGTATATGGGGTGATTTTTCTAAGGTTTGATTCGAAAAATGAGAAGAAGCCACGATACTTATCTACTCTGTGATTGTCGTAGTGCCTTTATTGCTTCACAAAAATATATCAAGGCTTCGCGATTGAGCGCTGTAGTAGACTCGTTTGTAAAACTACAAGGGTAGTGTTTATAATAGACCTAAAGAAATGTTCGCACTATATTGACCCGTATTCACGGGTTCCAGCAAAATGGCGGACATTCAACAACGTAAAACCATATATGGCTGTTTGCGCATCAATTATGGGTGGTCTAAAGTGTAGTTGCGTGCAAAAAGAAATGCATTGCAAGTTTGATAAACGTAAAACACTTAAAACAACTCAAATAACCATAATAAAACGACAATTTCAATCAAACTTCACCGTATTTCTCATTAACCGTTAATGTTTCCTAGCTACACAGACTCTTAATTCGTCTCTCAAGACCTCGTTGTTAAGAGCCGTCGAAATTTCTCAACTCAATAACAAAACTCTTAAAATGAAAATGCATTCTTCTTAATCAAATAACTTTCTTAATATTTTGTAAGTACTTGCAGCTATATTTACTATAGAAATAAGTACTATGTTCATAAATCAAATCAAAGTGATGTTGTGGTTCAGGTTGCGGGCTGATAATACAAGGGTTGTGGGTTCTAGTCCCCTTGCTGCCAAAGCGTAAATTTTTTGGTAAATTATATTTTGAAATATATATATATATTTTTTAGTTATTTACTGTTTTTAATTCATCATATTTGTTTTCCAAAAGAAAAAAAGTACACTTCTCAGCAATGTATGTTTTATTACAAGGCTATCGTTTGTAATATTACGTATATATGTTTTGCAGATTTTACAAGAAAACTGTTTGTAGTTTTACAAAAGATTATCTTGGCAACTGGGTTTTCAAGGATTTTTCTTGTAAAAGCAGAAAATAATTTTTAGAGTGTACACCTTATTCCTGACATCAACAAACCAAGAATAAATGTAGCATATGTTCTTTTACTTCACCCCATTTTCCCCTTTGGTCTGATATGTCTATCTCCATGTGTGGTTTCGCTGATTGTGTTAACTCTTTTACTGACAAGAGGCAATTAGAAAAGTCCTCAGTCTGCATTTAATCCGCGTGTAGATGTTTCACGCGAACCAAGGACAGATTTACTACATACAACCTCCTTGGCCCGAACTGTGGTCACGATCTTGAAGCTGCTGCGTCGATACACTGTAAATTTTTTTTGTACTTTTTCAAGAAAAGTTTTTTGGAAATACAGTTACCAAGAAAATCCTTTATAGAGCTACAAACAGTTTACTTGTAAAATCTGCAAAACATATATTTGCAATATTACAAATAATAGACTTGTATTACAACTTACATTATTGAGAAGTGGGAATAAAATAATTTTTTTTCTTTAAGAAAACAAATGTAATGAATTAATAACAGAAATTAGGGGAAAAAATATTTCAAAATATAATTTCCAAAAAAAAAAAAAAATAATATCATCTTGCCAGCACGGGTACTAGAACCCACATCCGTCGCTCGCGTCATAATCCCACACCCTTAACTACAAGACCAACTTCACTTACGAACTTATCAATTATTTTTGTACTGAACTGACCAGTAACTATCTACAAACTATTAGTGAAGTTATCCTGTAAAAAAGAAAGCATTAATTTCATTTTAAGAGTTCTGTGTAGACATGAAACATTAACATTAACAGTTAATGAGTAATAGCATCACGTGTTTTTAAAATTCTAGTCGTTTTATTATGAATATTTTAGTTGTTTTATTCAAACTTACAATATAGTTCTTTTTGTACGCAACTTCACTTGACATCACCCCTAGTTTTTTCAAATCTGTATACTGTTTTACGTTGTTGAATGTCCGCCATTTTGCTTGAGCTCGTGGATACGGGTCAGTATAGCAGGTNAATCTGTATACTGTTTTACGTTGTTGAATGTCCGCCATTTTGCTTGAGCTCGTGGATACGGGTCAGTATAGCAGGTTTTTTTTAAGATCCTTTGCAATCGCGGCTCGTGTATTTTTACAAACGATTAATTTTACAAGAGAAATGTTTGTACTGTTAGAAACATTTGTAAAATTACAATTTATCGGCAAAAATTACAATTTTTCTTACAGTGTAAAAACGAGCGAACTCTTTAGGGGAGGGGAAAAGGCTTGTACTTCACATACTGTATCTCCCGAGGCTTGACTTGAGTTTGTCGAGCACTATCCTCGCGCCTCGATGATGCACAACGGCTCCAGGTAGGCGAGAACCTTGACCTTGAGTCTCCACAGTGTCTGGAGGCTTGTGTTGTGGCTGAGCAGCAAGACGCGTGATGCGGTTGGAAACGGGGGCACGCACTACGGGTTGCCTAACACTTCCTGTCCCCAGGCTCCCGGGTCACAGGAGATGCACCACCAGACTCACATTCCCCGCCAAGAGAGGCTCATTACCCACCGCTTGCCTCTCGTCTTCCGTCACTACCGTTTACAGAAACTCGGTAAACACATGCGTGGAAAAACTGTGGCCTATTTCATAAAAGTACAAGTCTACAAGTTACAAGTGAATTTACTTGTAAGTTGTAAGAAAAGAACAGAATGCTGTTTCATAAACCTACAAGTACAAGACTTGTAGCTACAAGTAAATTCTTACAAGTTACAAGTGATTTTTACAAGTACTTGTAAAGTTTGGTTTCATAAAGAGACTTGTAACTTACAAGGACTTGTAACTTGTAGCTTATTTCCTACTAGTATCAATACCTACGTAAACGGTTTTACAAGTACGGTTTTAAAATATTGTATGAGTTGGATAATAACGAAGTGTGTTTTTTTTAAAGAACAGATATCATAGTGTGCGTGTGTGAAAACAATGGACCTCATTTTCACTGATTCAGATGAAGATATAGAGGAACAAAATTTTGAGGTTATGAGGCAAGCACGCAATTTCAGACCGAGAGTGAATATGGGGTTTGTTTCATTATTTGAATTTAATGAAAAGTTCCGTATGAGTTCTGTTAAGCTGGAAACACTATTGCTGGAAATAGGTCATCATTTGGAGCACCCCACTCTTCGAAACAAAGCATTATCTACAAAGGAACAAATGCTAGTTTCACTGCACTGGTTGGGAAACGGAGGCCAGTATCACTGTGTTGGTGATATGCATGGTATTTCAAAAGCTACTGTACATCGATGCTTGAAAAGATTTGTAAATGCAGTCAATGTCACTCTCTTTCCAAATGTAGTTAAATGGCCCGACAACGTCGCAGACGTAGTACAGCAGTTTCATGTAATATCTGGGATGCCTCAAGTGTGTGGCTGTGTGGACGGAACATTGATACCCATGGATGCACCTAATGTTTATGAAGAACATTATGTTGATCGCAATGGAAACCACTCCATTAACTGTATGGTTGTATGCGGTCCTACCCATCAATTTTACTATGTCAGTGCAAACTGGCCAGGGAGTGTCCATGATTCAAGAGTGTTAAGGAATAGCACTCTCTGCCACAGATTTGACATAGGCTGGCGACCTTGTCCGAATACAGTACTTCTTGGTGACTCTGGCTATCCTCTGAAAGAATGGTTAATTGTACCAGCACGCAACCAACTGCCAACCCCCGCAGTTAATAGTTTCAATCGGGCTCATAAACGTACGAGGAGGATAGTAGAAAATTCTCTGGGAATCCTAAAAGAAAAATACCCCTGCTTAAATTATCTGAGAGTGCAACCTACATTTGCAGCCAATATCTTTAAGTGTTGTGTTGCATTGTGCAACTTTTCAAGAGACTTGCATGCAGATGTTTGCCTTCCCGAGGCTGAAAACGAAGAAGGAAATATTGAAGGTCCAGCTTTTGAGGAAGATGATCAAATTTTACCGGCAGCACTTGCAAAACAGCAACAGCTAATTAATTATTTTAGATAGGTAGTGTAAAAGTCTAATTTTCAAGGCTGCAAAATTTATAATTAATGACCTAACACTCTTAGGTATAATGCCAATACAAAACTTATCAAGAAAAAATTTAAACAAATTATGTTTGATTAACTTATGTCTTGGGATTGTGTAATGCGGCTTGACAAATTGAATAAATAAATAAACAAATATAAGATGTTTGGAACATATTTATTACAATTAACATTTTAATATTCAAACATAACTATATTTCACAAAATGAGGATATAAAAGTAAATCAGAAACTGGATGCAAGATACATTAGATTACCCTAGGTTAAACAGTGTTAAGTATGACTTCTTCATTCTGAACTTCAATAGCATCTGAATCGACTATAGTGTACGATGCAATTTGTTTGTCACATATATCAGCAGTAAATTGTGATTTCGGAATGCAAAGCTCCTGTTCCAACTTCAAAATTTCAAGTTTAGTTTTATAGTTTTGTAATATCAAATGTTCAATTTGTAAGTTTCGTTTTGTAACAAGAAAGTCTTCATCTACAGCTGGAACTTGAGGTTTTGAATACTTCTTTCGTCTCATTGTGAACTCTGTAAAATCGTAACACTTTGTAAGACATCTAATAGATAGCATTATGCATAAGGTAACAATTTGTTGTAACAGTTTAATTCACCGCATTGTGAGCAATTTTAATGTATTAAAAGTATGTGCCCAAGATGTTTAATTATTGCATTTGTCTAGAGTGTGGCACTTCATTAATTAAATATATTAGTAATGAAATATTGTATTACAAAACAAATTTTATTGAAGCCTACCTTTGCTTGTACTTGGCATGTCATTTGAAGGAAGCTTATTGACATTTGCCTCCTCCTCAGTGCATGTTAATACTGGCATGACTGTATCCCCATTTTCTTGAGTACCTGTAGCAGTCGCAGGAAAAGTGTCTGACACTGACTGCCACGTTTCTGGTACTCCTAATGAAGTAACCACAGGCGACTCTTTTCCAACTATGTCAATAATGACATGGTCAACATCATTGAATTTGCAGGTAGTTCCTCCCGCACTTCCTGTTTTCCGCCTGTTGTCAAGCTTAATCTAGAAAATTACATAAGACAGTTTTATTCACAATTACACATTTAAATACTGACATTTGTTGAATATATTATTTTTACTTGTAAATGCATTTGTCATCTATAATTCCGAACATAACCTCAATACTAATAATATATATCGTTTTTTAAGGTTTACTATATGTTACTTACCATTGAGCCCTTCTTCCAATTTTGCCACAGCACATCACGGAAATATGTCCAGTTCTTCTGTTGTGGCAAGATACCCTGCGATTTTGCGAAATTTGCAACTTCATTCCACACTCTTTGCTTATCATCTTTCGTTAATTTATCTGAAAACGCTCCAAACAGCGTCTTTTTATTTTCTTTGATTTTTTGCAAAACCGACAGTTTGCCATGCAACTGAGATTGCCTTGAGCTCATTTTATGAATGCCTAACGTACAATAACAAATATGGAATACTTCACCACTTCAAAATAAAAACCAGCTGACTTGTAAATCCGTTCTTACAAGTGCACCAACATTTACAAGTCTACAAGTTTTCTTTCTGAAACAACTTTCCTGCACACTTGTAAAATATTCTCTTGTAACTTGTAACTTGTAGACTTGTACTTTTATGAAATAGGCCACTGGTAGTGTAATTATGCATAAATGGTTTTCTGTACCTGGTAGTCATCAAACATATTGTTTCAGTTGTATCACACGTTTGTAAAATTAAAACACTAGTGAAAACGAGTAGATCTACAAGCTTTTCTTCAGTAATGAACGTTTATTTTTAAAATGATAACGGCAGTACAGCACACATTTCAATAAATAGCAGCCTGCTACATACACCGTAATATGTCAATTTATTTTCAGCAATTACATGCCTTTACTAATTTAATTTTTTCGCAGTCAATTGTATTAATACACAAAACACGCGCGAACCCAGGCACACGTATAAAGGCTGTTCACGGTAAAGTAAGCACTTTTGTAATCAACCTATGACAAATGTAACTGCCCCTACCTGCGTATATTTTAACGGGCACACTGACACGCACCCAGTAAAGTTGGCAACGAAGGAGAGAAAGTAGTTTTATGTGTTCATTTTAAATTACAAGTGTTATGTAAACATTTGTAAATACTAAAATATTTTATTCTAGTTTACTTTTCTAAAAATTCTATAGTTGCCCTTGACCGACGCACCAATAAAGTGATGAGACTCCTAGCAATGTTAGTTGTATATGAGGTGGAATAATACACGATGTGCATACAAGTAGATCTTCAGCAGGGCTTTCAAAAGTGCTCAGTTTACCGTGAATAGCCTTTGCCAACAAGTGCTCTACAATTAATGTAANTAAAGTGATGAGACTCCTAGCAATGTTAGTTGTATATGAGGTGGAATAATACACGATGTGCATACAAGTAGATCTTAAGCAGGGCTTTCAAAAGTGCTCAGTTTACCGTGAATAGCCTTTACCAACAAGTGCTCTACAATTAATGTAAAAAAAACGAGAGGATGTTGTGAGATACAATATAAATGGACTGATGCAAGGATCCAGAGTCTTCAACTGCTATAGACTCTAAGGCTCCACGCTCATATGGCAATCTGCTCGACTGTTTAAGAACGTCGAGTAAGCAGCTGGTTCGGAGTACAGTATAATCATGATATCTCATTATCTACACAATCGAAACGCAAATAATCTGTGAAGGACTTCTGCTTCTGAAAACTGCCGTGGCAGCTTCTGTCGGAGCCGAAGTCAACAGGGGTAGGAAAGCTACGCGCAACTGTCATCGCAACCGAACTCATCAGGCGCTTCTTGATGTTGACACGCATTTTTCACTTGTCGTTGCCAGCATATCATCCTTCTGGAATACTGGGTTACGTAAGTTAAATACAGTCTCCAAAAGCTGCTCAAAAGTACACCTGCGGCTTCGATGTAAGTATGCGTCGGAAAACGACGTCGCCAGTTTCCTCAACACTTGAGCAGAATTAACAGGCATTTTCTGCACACGCTCACCTTCTTATCTTACCAAGGACAGGAATTTCATAAAATTAGGTTGTCAGGCGAGCCCTCTCCCTCCCCAAGAATAAGTCCTTTGGGTTACAGTCTGATAATCGAGTACATCTGATGCTCCAACCTTGCCAGTCCATCGATCAGGGATATGGTATGTCGAGATGGCGCTGTACTGGCAGGGGTAAAATGCACGGGGACCTCGTTGTGCTTGAGCTACAAATCAATCGGCCATGGTGACCTGTCGGCTAACTGTTCCAGGTAAACATTCGCCACATAGTAATATTTTCTTTCTTTCCAAACGAGAGAGAAGTGTTAGCATAAACGACGAGGTCAAGCGTCGTGTTGAGACAGCTCTTATTACTTTCCATAATGTTACAACCACCTAAGCATAGCAAAATTCACAGAAACGGAGGCCTTAATTGCATAAAATTTACAATACTAAACAATTTATGCAATTATATAATTATGTATTATCGCGTACTATATCACAGTCGTGAGTGCGAAGGAAACGACAACTAGATTTAAAAAGCAACAATTATCCACTTTATCACTTAATCGACTAAAGAATTTAATTACTCGTAAAAAACAATTATACGCCCCTATACTCAACATCTACCAGACTCCTCCAATCATATCAGTATATAATGAATTCCTTCCCCCTCCGCTCCATCTCCTGTGTGTATCAGACACTGCAGGCATAGCACAGAAGAATCCCGATAACTCAGCAGTCGCCTCGGACACACATGTCGCTGCCATCGCCCCGCAAATAACCGTCGTATGTTTCCGAACCACTAGGAACACTCTCCTGAAACTCTCTTCGGCAGGGTAAAGGCACCATATTTACACTAGATAATTATGGATCCAGAGATAACACTAATTCGGCACCGAGACGTTTCTCAAACGGGAAGACAATCTCTGACATTCTCGAAGGTGTTGTATCGTCGCAAGGTGTGAGCATTCCATCAAGCAGGCGTGTTCCAACTATGTCACATACTCCCCCCTCCTTCCCATTCCACGCACCACACGATAAATTTCTGTGCTGGCAGCAATGGGGGCACACGAAGGACGGTGAACCGGGCCTGCACGATCCCCAGCAGACAGATAACCACATAACCACAAGGAAGAACCATTGGCTGTCATCAGAGAAGAGGCACGAACATAGCCATCTTCCAGCGACATGACAGCTTCACCAGACCACTACATCTTTACCAGAAGTATTTCCAGACTCCTACCACAGACATATCTGCGACCCCGACGACCTCCACTTGTTCTACCATTAATACTTCAACATCGTCGCATTTGTTTGCAGTGGTGACACTAAAGAGCAGTATGAACTTCTACGGACTGGGGACGTATGATCTTTAGCGAGGAATCGCGCTTTTCTTAGGTAATGTATAAGCACTGCGGTAGAGTTTGCAGGGCCACATGTGAGTTATGCAATCCCTTCCTAGCTTTATAGCTGCATATATCCCTTACTACGGAAGTGATGGTTCAGGGTGTCATCTCTTATGACGGTTGCTCACCACTGGCAGGGTTTATTCTTCTCAGATTGGAAAGCGCAATGCTACGGCAAGTAAAAATTTTCTCCGCCAGGTAGCGCTAATGTTGCATATGTATCCGAGCTACTTCGTTTCGCATACAAACAAATGGGATCATTGCAATGTTCACAAAATAAATACAATTTAAATATTCCTATTTGTATTGTTTTAGAGTCTACATAAGAAATAAAGATCTATCTTGGCTTTCGAGGTTGAGTCCCGTAGTTGTGGAAGTGTTCTCCGACGTTTCGACTCGCATTGCAGCACGCATCATCAGGGTTGCAGTACAACCGATCTAAAGACAATGGCCGCGAAAGCCTGCAAACATATTTAAGAAATAAGCTGTGTTCTTCACGCTAAGATGAGAAATTAATTAAATATGTCCGCGTGTTGTGCAATATTCGGTCGTGAAACTAGACTTGGGGAAACATTGCATAACACAATCACTTTACTTAAATGTGATGACAGAATCGAAAAATTCCTTATGATAACAGAGATATTTCTTCTCTCCTAAATCTGTAACTTTTATTAATAAAATAGGCACATGTTTACGAAAGCCCAATGCTAAACACAATAGCATTTTTTTGTTTACTCTTTTAAACAGCATTGGAGAGCGTGAATATTTATTATTAAGCAAAGAAAATGCTTTATCATATAAGGAATCGTGTTTTGTACCTAATCTGAATAAATAAACCTTACGATTGGCAGTGACACGAGGATTATTGAATCCACAGTGGTGCTCTGAAGACACACTCCAGCCCCTGGCCGAGTGCCCTGAGGCCAGTTCATAGCGAGATAACGTTCATTCGCATACAGCCCTGGTTTACCAAGTGTTGTTACGTATGTTCAAACACTTCCGTGGCCTGCCTGGGCACCTGGTTTGTCGTCCGTCAAACATCTGTGGGACCAGATGGTATGCCAGCATCCTTCATACACGTCGAAGAGTTCGTTATGTGGAGCACAATTTGCAGTAACTGTGGGCAAATATGACGCAGAATAACTTACGCAGTTCGTATTATTCCATACCCGATCTTATCGACGTATATCCAAGCATGAGAAGGGTCGGCTGGGTCTAAAGATGTCATGTGCCGCGGGAGGCCGGAACATTGACCTGATGCTATTATGCTGTAATCACTTTATTATTTTATCTGCACCATCCTTCTTTATGTGCAAACTTTTATGACACTGAGTACATTATGGCCAGTATGTTGTGGCAGGCAATAATCACCAGCGAAAGGATTCAGAAACTGTAATTTAAAATTGTCCTTCGGCAATCCGTTGTAAGGCCACGTTTAACAGCTAGCCATGTTAGCATGTTTTTTTAAAAGTTGAAATGGTTATTCATTGTAGACTGTAATATTCCCTTTTTAGGACAGCCAGAACGGATCACTTATTCGCTACCACTCGCAGGTCGTAATAAAATACTATTTATTTTACCACTAACGAAATTAACCTTTGCCGAAAAAAAAGGCAGTCCAGCGATATTAACATATGCTTAAAATATTTCGATGCTGTGGTAGATAATATCTATTACTTTACTGTCGAAAAAAAATTATATTTGTTTTGCACCCTTCGCTCTGCGATTTCATAATGCCAACACCGAATAAAATATTTGGATGGCCGTACACCCACTTGAACATCCCGTAAAATGTAATTCTGTTGCTGAGAACCCAAGGGTTTAGCAGTTAAATCAATCTAAGTGTGCTTCGACTCATTTGTTCGCCGTTGTTCGTTAGGAGGAACTTGTAAGTCTTCCCGGCAGATCTATTTACGTTTGGAGAAAGTCTTCATAACAGAGGAAAATATTTCATATCACGAGCCCGTCATCTGATCTCTAGAACTGTTGAGCTTCTGAATGAGGTGATAACTAATGGTAATTTAGATTACAGCTAATATTGTTATTGCTCCTTTACTAACGTTGGTTACTAATACCACAAGCACATTTCTTTGTAAAGGTGTGATAGTACGATAGTTAACCTTATCAAGCACCACAGAACCAAATATATGTTCGAATAACAGCCACTCCTTGTTACACGAGTCACGGTAGCCTATTTTCTACCGGCTTTCACAACATGCCACATGCCATGCCATTCTGTTTTCTGAACAACAATTACATAGAGGAGAATCTGGTTTCGACGTGGTAATGCACATGTTTTTTTCACACTAACAGTACTTCGATTAAGGAAGCGAGGAAGGAATGGAGGTGACGTTCTGGAGAAAAAAAAAAAAAAAAAAAACCCACCCACACAACACCACCCTCTCAAAAGTTGGTACATCTGTGTTTCCATGCAAATTAACTGCTTTCGTGCAATCATAAAATTATACTAGACCAAGAATTTCATGTTTATTAAACAAGACAATATTTCGAAACAATTTTTAAAAACTACCAATTCAGTTCCTCCCCACATTTTCGGGCAAGTCAGCAGTAAAAGCATTTTAGACAACAGTTATATGGCAACGATTAAAGCGAATGTTACTAATATGTGTTTACTACATAACGTTTAACACTAAAATGTTGATTAAAATTTTTGGAACAGCTTGCAGAGTCCCCATGCTTCCTCGTGTAAAAATAGCAAAGCCACGCTGCGCTTAGTGATCCTCGGTGACCGTCCAAATTAATGTGTGTCAGCCACGCGTGTATAATCGCAGAGTAGATAACTATACAAAGATTAAATGGCGTGCTGGTACTTTTGATGTGGCCGTACCAATTCTATGATTAGCTGCGCGAGGTTCTGAAAACGGGCTTTTTGTCTGATTGGCTACTGCGTGCTGTGAAAGGTTCCCCATTGGCTGAGCTGCTAGCTGGCAAGTAGGTTACCAAATGCTGGTTGCGAAAGGATTTACAACATTTGCTGGCCGTTGACGGAATTTTTCTGACGTGTGGGGCCGGAGTTCACTGTATAAGCGGCCGTTTCACCTCTGCATTCTTAATTATTCTGTGCTCATGTGGTGAGAAGGCTGTAAGTCGTTTACCTTATCGTTGAACTTACAATTCGAGAGCCTATTTTGACCAGCTCATCTCATCCGTCCATAACAGAACCACGTAAAACAAAGTTATAGCGTACTGTTTAATTGGTGTGGGATAGCCGTTAACAATACATCACATATCCAGGATTAAATCCTCTAGAATATTGGCATAAACATTAACTGGCTAACATATGCCACAGGCCGAGACAAGTGTATCAAAAGGATTAAATTATTGACTTCAGGCAGAGAAAGTCAGCCCACATTCATCCCAATACGAATTTCCTTCTGCGATCGTACTCGATATAAAATTCCATATAAAATCAACGAAGTGTCTGAAAATTTTCATATTGTACTGATTTCTTTTCCCTGCAATAATTACTGCACATTTTTAGCTGAATAGTGAACAATTATGTGAAAATGTGATTTACATTCTATTATTGTGTCATAGTTACACAAATCAGATTCTTCCTATTTCCCCCCTTACAAAGTGTCTAAATAATCAGACGAACATTACGTTAATTTCCGAAATTCTCTTATAATAAAATTAAATAAGGGTATAATGAACTAAAAATATCTCACGTGGAAGTGATAAGGCTTAAGGACATTTATCGATAACCATATATCCCAAACACGACTTTTATTGTTATTGCTTTAAGCCATTTGGTGTGCGTATGTAAATATATATATATGTGTGTGTGTACTAAATAAGCACCCGCAAGAAAAAATTTAAAATTGTATCTTATAATAATCTCTGGAAACACAACTGTGGCATCAAAAAAGCCCTAAAGCCGACCTGTAAGGAAACATCACTAGTGTCTGCCGGCGTGTTAAGCAATGCGTGCAGCATGCCTTGCTTTCTTCAGAGGAAGTCGCGAGTTCAATCCTGACCGATGGCAAGCTCTGAAGAAGGAGGGGCGGGGTTGTTTCTTCTCGTAGTTTTCCACCCACAGTCCGGACAACGCCAAGTGGAGAGTGTAGTTCCCTAATGTGGTTCTCCTTCCTCTTCCCGTGCCCTCTTTGCCTACCTCAGCCCGGCCTGCAACTGCGGTGGGAAACTGCCGCAACTACAGATAGCTATGGAGAAGAGGGCGGAGGGGCCTATCCTCTCCTAACCCACTGCAATCAAATGACTGTACCATTGGGTGGTCAAGGGACTCTCACGGGGCCTGAACTACCCCCGCTCTGAGCTTCGGCAACGATGAGAAGCGGCGGCGACGGCGGACTGGTCATCTCGTGAGCGGATCCCGCTGAGTCGTGTATGTACTGGTAAACTCACGCAGCTTGGGCATATAGAGGGATAGTTATCCCATCGATATTAAAAATGGATTCGAACTGACACATAAAAACGGCCCTACGACATGTAGCCGCCTCGGCTTCTCGCTTCGCCTTTTCGACACAAGCTAAGTGTGCACAGTAAACATTTTTGTGCGTTTTATAAACAAATTGTTGGAAACTGGTTCCCAACATTTTTCTTGTAACAATACAAGTACAATACTGCATGTTTACAACACACTGTATCCTGAGACATGCATAATTGTTAATTTATTTTCATGTTTAAAGTAAACACGAAATCTACAGTACTTTCTTGTCAAAATTTAACAGTAATAATATACATTCCAAAATGACGTGCTGTCAAATTTGTCCTAATCTGCTTGCTGTGTTACAATGGCAACTAGTTTCCAAATAATTATTTGTAAAGATACGGAACATTTTTACAGTATTCTATTAGGGCCAGGACAAGGAACACACAACTCAATAGCATAATTAAATAACCTCATCTTATTAATTTGTTTGCCAGTTTGCCAGGTAGTCCAGTATTGCTAACAACATTAGAACAAAGAGTAAACTACAAATATTCTCTTTGTTATGTTAGNATTTGTAAAGATACGGAACATTTTTACAGTATTCTATTAGGGCCAGGACAAGGAACACACAACTCAATAGCATAATGAAATAACCTCATCTTATTAATTTGTTTGCCAGTTTGCCAGGTAGTCCAGTATTGCTAACAACATTAGAACAAAGAGTAAACTACAAATATTCTCTTTGTTATGTTGGCAGCCAAGGTGCATTACGTTGCCAGCCGTATTTTATTTTTATTTGAAGACTGGCCTACGTTTTCTGGGCAATATTATTAACAGTGTCTTTTTCCGCAGTTATTTAATACCAAAACTACATTTGAGGGAATATAAACCATAATCACGGAAATTGAAAAATACTTACTAATCCACTCTAAGCGAATATTAAAAAAATACACGTTAACGAACTATCAGATGTGAAACTCACGTAGACAAAGAAGGCGGTGCTGCCAGCATCAGAATTAAAATATGTAAACCGAGCACATATTTCTACAATATCTAAAAAGAAAAACTTCTTGAAAGTTTATTGAATATTTACGCAGCATTCAGGTAGTAAATATTTTGTATAGATACGCAAAGCAAATTAAATGCCGAAGTTGTAATAGCGTAGAACCTCGACTTCACGTATCATCAGCAAAGATTAGCTTTTCCTTTTCGAGTTTCACGGGCCATGGTCAGGATCTCTAAGAGAGTTCACTTATCTTCACGCCAGTCACATATTGTGTGTACGAGATTTCGCATCCAAGAATATATAAACGCCAACTATTTCTCGTGTATGTGAATGCACGCAGAGCCCGCCCTGAGAAATAAATATGGTCGTTAAGAACTATTTAGACTGCACCTGATGGCTTATACGTGCTGAACTGTTTGTTGCATTCCTGTCTGTGATTGTATTTGCTACTGTGGATATGGTTGATACAGCACAGCACTACGTTCGTGCTACAAAGAAGATAGTACCTCCAACAGAACAACTTCAACGATATTTTGGTTGTTCCCACAACAACCAGAACTGCAATAACCTAACAGAACGTTCTGTTGCTAGTATTGAACAGTTCTGTAATTGGGTTTGAGGATAGCAGCAACAATTCTAGTTGTTATGGGAACAATCGAAATATTGCTGAAGATGTTATGTTGGAGGTGCTGTCTGTTTCGTAGTAGGAACGCAGTGCTCTGATGTAGCAGCCACTTGAACAGGAACAAATACTATCACAGACGGGAATGCAACAATCAGTTATGCTCGAATTACAATCTATTTTAGCAATGTTTAAATGGTACCTACAACCCACCAGACGGTTGTTCATATTTTAACGGTCTAGATGATTCCTACAACTTTCTTTTCCTGCAGTGTGACTGGGAGACGTAAAGTTGTCATCCTGAAGGCCAGCAAGTCGGCTGCATGTGTTCGGAAATACGACTACCAATAAAAAAATTTAAAAAATACGCTACGCTCCAAGCCTGAAGAATTTGGACATTACTATTCATAGTATAATAAAATGATTTCCTATTATAAATGTAAACACTTAACATACACTTATCACGCATTGCCAATTAGACACTTCAAAGAAGACGTACTTTGCGAACATATTGTGTAGCATATTGAGAAAATCCTCTTCCTGATAAATGAAAAGGGATGATAACATTTTGAATTGAAAGACCGGCGTGTTTGTGGTAGTCTCTTTTTTTTTTAAGGAAAAAGAGAAAAATGTAATGTATGAGTAAGTAAGTACAAAAAAATTGTCTGCAGATCTAACGTCAAATTGGCTACATTTTGACATTCGGCTACCTACAAGTTATGTGACTACATGTAGCCAAATTTGGTTACGGGTGGGGACACTGGGGAGACGGCTGGCGCAGGAATTACGAGGTTTACACAGTGAAAAAGTTAAGCAGTAAACATAAGCAATAGGTTTAAGAAATTCACTTGACACAATAACGATTCTACTGCCTAAGTTCGACCAACAGAAAAGCATTTTACAGTGAGTTATTTAAAATAAAAATAGAAACAGATTTTCATTTACTAGTATTTTGGCAGTCGACAACTGATTTTAGCAGCAGACCAGCAAATATAAATGTTTAAAGTTCGTTATTTGAAATCAAATTTGAAACGTGTGCTCATTAAAATGCATGCTTGTCTGTAATTGGCTAAACTGAAGACTTAGGAATTCTTTTTTTAAATTCCAAATTTTTCTGTTGTGAAACTTAAAAGAAGTTGCAACTTCAGTGTGTACACATATATTTGCGGCAAGGCGATAGAAAACATTAAAATTGATATCTATTTCGTACAAATCTTAAAATGAAAAAAAAAAAATGTATTCGTTAGTGTAGAGCTTTAAATAATTGCTCTTGTTATTAGGGTGTCATAAGAATATGCCTTTGTAATTTCTTATGTGAATCACCCGTATTTCAATTTAAACTTTTGAGTTAAAATTTAAAGTCAAAAATAGCTTTCACGCACGTGAAACAAGTATCTGATTAAAATAAACTGCAACTCCTGGAACTTAGAAAAACATTAAATTTCGTGTTAATTATTTTTTCATTTGTACGAATTAAGGTTTTAAATTAAGATTCACATATTTTATGCCAAAAAATTATGAAACGCATTTTTAAAAATGATTTAGTATGTTTATGAAGTTGCCATCGATATCATGTGACGAAGCCTTAATTTACCTACAAAATACAGGAAAAAAATATTTGGATGCTAAACAATTGCAACACTCATGGAGTGACAGGCCTCCGCGGTGGGGCGTGTGGATGCTCATCATCCTTGGCAAGTGACATGGAAAACGACCTTAAAAAGGATAGGCGACGGAATGCAAAGGCGGTGGAAACGGAGTGCCTTGATGAAACCCACCGGCCAACAGCAACGTCCGTCATATTTCCCACATGTGAAAATACAGGGGTGAAGGAGTTGAATAGCAATTATAATAATTATGCGTTTGCATATACACCAACAGCGAACTGAACACATTAATTTAAAAACAAATAATGATAATTAAAAAAGTGAAATATTAAAAATATATGTCTGGCCAATAACAGTTTGTAAAAATCCGGCACACGTTTATGTTCGTTGGAAAAATTCTTGGAGGGAAAGAAAGCTGACTAATGTTAAGGTTAGAATAGCAATTTTTTAAAGGGGCGCTAGGTTCTAATACCGACGAGGTACGGACGCATACCTCATCCCGAATTAAATAGTGAAAGATTTTCCTCGGCCGTATAAACGGGGGCTTTAATCAGCAACAACCAAAAGAAAAATACATTCACAAAATTATNCACGTTTATGTTCGTTGGAAAAATTCTTGGAGGGAAAGAAAGCTGACTAATGTTAAGGTTAGAATAGCAATTTTTTTAAGGGGCGCTAGGTTCGAATACCGACGAGGTACGGACGCATACCTCATCCCGAATTAAATAGTGAAAGATTTTCCTCGGCCGTATAAACGGGGGCTTTAATCAGCAACAACCAAAAGAAAAATACATTCACAAAATTATTTTTCAACAGAATCACAGTTTACAGGGAAGTAAATGTGTGGGAAGAAACTGACCTCGCCATCTTATTTCATTATTGTTACCGTCCTGACGATAATAGCGGAAACCACATGCTCGCTATAGGGAAAACAGGCCGTAAACACGACCTACTTATGGAAATACTTCCGAAAGCGAACAGGAACTGTCGTGTTTTCATCACAATCTGCACGAAACTACCCTCATGTGTCTGCTATGACTTTCGGGGGAACTATTAATCACAACCAAGATATTAAAATACCGAAAATGTCCACAACACGCAATTTTTTCTTCTTGCGGAACGGAACTATATATACAATCTCAACATTGAAAAAAAATTGCTAATTTTATTGAGGGAAAAATACTACTCAATACTTTTTGGTTGCGAAACGTCTACGTGCGTCCATGCAAAGCTGGCCGTCTCATTGGCCTGTGTTTTATTCGCTTTATCCCCATTACACTTGACACAGAGGAGGTATCAACAGTGTACTGACCCACTGTGCTAGTTGCATGATATTTTGCCTGCAAATTCGCCACACAAGCGATTCGAAATAGATCATTGTTCAACATTTTTAGTCGTCCTTTCTATGGCAGTACATTTTTTCGCGTATATTTTCGGAGTTTACAGTTTACAGCACGCGTATCTTTATGATCACACTAACAGAGTTCAGTGCGCCCCCAAACCACAATCACAGAATACTTAAGCAAATATATGTGAAACAACGGCGTGTACCGCGAGCTCAAACCGCGCACGCCAGAAAAGATGGCGTCACCGGCCAGCAACATGTCGGAACGTTG
This sequence comes from Clitarchus hookeri, assembly GCA_002778355.1. Lineage (NCBI taxonomy): Eukaryota > Metazoa > Arthropoda > Insecta > Phasmatodea > Phasmatidae > Clitarchus > Clitarchus hookeri. The sequence goes on from NQII01000089.1 coordinate 498,477, forward strand.
TTCCGCAATTGGTGCCTGGTAATTTACTTGCCAGCCGGCAGCCCAGCCAATAGGGAATTTTTTGCAGCGCGAGGTAGCCAATCAAACGCAGAGCCTCGCGCAGCCAATCAGAGAATGAGTACGCTCACATCAAAGGAGTGGCCACGCTACTTCACCTCTTTATACTTACCTACTCTGTGTCACTACGCATCTCGATGACAAGAATTTATCTGCAGAACTGAGACGATGTTTTCCTATCATACTGTATAAAATAACGATGTATGAAAAATTAATTTTCCCACACTTGCCCTCTTGAGAATACACTCGTAAAAACACTTTTGCCCCAAAATATAAATATAAAGGAGATCGTAGACAGAAAGCGAAATAAAACTTTTAGTATAAAGATATTTTCCAAGAAAATTGTTTAAATGCCATACACGTACATTTAGCGATATTCAGAACGGACAACCATTATCCTTTGTTTAAAACCACGTTGTTCGGAAATAAGAGGCTGTTTTTTCCGTTTTCGTACTTCACACAACTTCTGAGTTGTGGAATGTAGTAAACATATTTGAATCGTTCAAAATAGTCTACGCTTGTAGCTAACTCCAGCCACAACATTTTCCATAAAATACATTTTGTATCACAACTGAGAGTATCACTATTCAAGCGACGGAATTATGCAAATGTGCGAATCTACATCTGGCGCGCGTACTTTTATTCACTTGTGCCAAACATAAGAAACAAATTTTACAGATTTTGAACAGGCCATTTGCTTATGTACACTGGCGTATTAACAAGGGTATTTTCAGAATATAAAGCTGTAAAAACACGGGTATAAAGAAAAATACCAAAATTCAGCACACANCTTGTAGCTAACTCCAGCCACAACATTTTCCATAAAATACATTTTGTATCACAACTGAGAGTATCACTATTCAAGTGACGGAATTATGCAAATGTGCGAATCTACATCTGGCGCGCGTACTTTTATTCACTTGTGCCAAACATAAGAAACAAATTTTACAGATTTTGAACAGGCCATTTGCTTATGTACACTGGCATNTTTGAACAGGCCATTTGCTTATGTACACTGGCGTATTAACAAGGGTATTTTCAGAATATAAAGCTGTAAAAACACGGGTATAAAGAAAAATACCAAAATTCAGCACACAGTCTCGTGAAAACGAATCTAGTGTCTGGTGTAAAATGTTTCCATCACTCTGCATAGTTAACGTCATGTAAAAGTCGACGAAAAAAGGTTTGGGAAATAATGAAGTTGGATACGCACATTCGCAGGAAAGTAACGGATGCGGGTCACGGAGAACAGGAAGATAACCTTCGGCGACAACAGGTTTATAACAGAGAACTGAGGCAGAGGTACTTCATATTGAAGTGTTCGTTATTGCTGGTTCCTGGCTGTTTGAATATATTCCAAGTCAACATTCCAAAAGTATTCCTGCCCGTAANAAGTGTTCGTTATTGCTGGTTCCTGGCTGTTTGAATATATTCCAAGTCAACATTCCAAAAGTATTCCTGCCCGTAATTTAATACACCAGTGCGTAATCAGTAACCGGAGTGCTTACAGTAATGGTTTATTTATATTTTTAATTCGTACAATTTCCTTGAGGTCTAAAAAATGTTCACAGAAAACAGTAAACCTGAAGATAATTATCTATGTCTTACTGTCTCAGTGAAAATTATTTGAAATTGTGAAGAATAACGTAGGAGTATGAGGGTGACTACGTGTGAACCAAACGTACACAATGGACAAAAAAAATTTAACCTGGTTTTCACGAGTGTAAATTAAATTGCGAACCAACAGGGATGTCGGAACCTTTCTCAGCTAGGTTAGGTTGGGGCAGGGAGCGGTCAATATCATGCGGAGAATTTGGCACCCTTGGTGCTGGATACAAAATTTTTCTTTCCGAAATTTAGTTTTAAAACAATTACGACAGTGTTTACATATACATGTTGCTTCATGTTCACACATTTTACCCAAAACAAATCATACCAGTACAAAACCATTGTATAGCATTATTTAGTGACTTCCGACTTCATTAAATACATAAAGTGATTTATTAAAATCTACAGTTATGCCACGTAAAGTTTTTGGCGCCCTTTAATGAGAATAGGGAAGGGGAAAATGCTCCTCTTGCTCCCTCTCCTTTTCTGGAGCCCTGCGAACTAAGTACACAAACAAATATAGGCTATTTACGGTAAAGTGAGCACTTCTGAAAGCCCTCTCATTTAGAATGATAGTCTTAGCCTTAGAATATACACACTATGTTTACTACTTACATAGCAATATTTATTTCAAAAGTTGGTTAAGTGATAAAAAATGGCTGGAAGAAAAAGAGTAACTAGGGCTTCAAAAGTGCTCACTTTACCGTGAACAGCATATACAACCACTGCTTCTGGAATTCTGGGACATACGTTGCTGCAAGTGACACGCCGCCGGAAAACATATAACCACAGAGTAGATAAGTTATACAGAGACGGAAAGACGTGGCGTGGCGGTTCCTTTGATGGGCGCGTACCCACTCGCTGATTGGCTGCGCGAGAGTCTGGGAACGGACCTTGGGTCTGGTTGACTACCGTGTGCTGCGTCAGGTTCCCTATTGGCTGGCCTGCCGGCTGGCGAGTACGTTATCAGGCGCTGATTGGCGAACGAAGTTCCAACATGTTGCTGACCAGCTGACGCCATTTTTCTAGCGTGTGTAAGCTCGCGGTATAAACGGCTGTTTCACCTCTATGTTATTTAGTGTTCTGTGACGTAGCGAAATGGTTCAAGCTCCCTCCACATTGATAGCATCAACGACCGTGGGCGGTCCACTCAGTGGCCATGATGAGTATTCGCCCTCAATACCTAAATAATTTCGAAAATTACGTAAAGAGATTTCATAATGTAAGAAATTTCTATTAAAAACCAAAGGCTTTGCAATTTGAGCTAAGATGGCATAGAAGGCCTACTTTCGCCAACATTATCGGAGTTTAAACGACGGAAAGTAAAACATTATCCTTGCGTACACTCGTAAACTTAATACGTCACTAACTGCATATTAGCTTATATTAATATTTATAGGATTCTTTGGTCAGTTATTCACATATTAATTAACAATTCCTCTATTAATTGATGATTTTTTAATTATCTTGTGCCATTTTTCCATGATTTAATGCTGTCAAATTTAGTGTATTCTGCTTTGATACATGAGGAATGAATAGTTAATTTACATGACTTAGTTAAGTAATTGTTTGTGCGTGTCTACTATAAGACATTTGGTTCAGTGTAAGCAAAGGCGAAAAAACTTAACTTCAACATAAAAAAGGTCGTAAATAACAAAAACGTGCGTGGGAAAACCGAATGTATTTCGTCATGCGGCAAGTGCCTCACATTCGCGAGTCGTGTGATAAATGCCAGCTGGCTGCTCTTTGAACAGTTTATTCTAAATGTGTCAACATTTCCATTCCAAGCAAATCCTTGTGCACATCCTCCGGATTCCTTACCCGGCGGATTTACAAGGGTTGCTGACAGCGCTGAGGTTACTGTTCAACATGGAACTATTTAGGAACGCTCACAGCCAATCTGTGGTCTAAAGTGGTGCGGCACTCGTCAACATGCCAGCAGTAGAAATAATGACATCGTCTATGCCCGACGAGTTTGTTGTCACGTTATTAGGAATGGATGTGTTTTCCAATGATGCAAAGATTAATTTCTAAAAATTATAGCATAGGAATTTAATTCAGATGAAAAATAATTGAATTCTAGCTCATCCTAACCCCTTCGCACTCTTGGTAAAGGTTTCTTGGTTATGATTCTCGTTCATCACCACCGTTTTCGGTCGACTGCTACAGTTGAAACCGCCTGTCCTGCGCATGTATTCCCAGCAGGAAGTGTAGAGTGTAGCCTCCAACCCAGACGCCTGGACACTCCTCGTCCGTGAGCTATCAGTAGCATCAGCAAATAAAGCAACATTCGTCAGTAATTTCAGCAGCCAACAGTAAAATAATGAATGCAGCCTATGTCCTTGTTAGCCTACGAGCACAAAGNATTCGTCAGTAATTTCAGCAGCCAACAGTAAAATAATGAATGCAGCCTATGTCCTTGTTAGCCTACGAGCACAAAGATATTAACAAGAGTGGAAGGGAAACGAATCACTGGTTGATGGCAAACGTTACGAGCAGTTGAGGTTAAATGGATGGCTAAAGGAACGGAGTTTACGGCTTGAAGCGGTCTTGCATGTTCGCCGGAGAATGCCACAGGACATCCCGCCCAGTGGAGCAGACGCAGCAAGCAAGTCTAGGAACGAGACTTCCCTCACGCACAACTCACATCTACAGCAGGGTCATCAACCGCCCGCTGCGGTGNACTCGTCAGTAATTTCAGCAGCCAACAGTAAAATAATGAATGCAGCCTATGTCCTTGTTAGCCTACGAGCACAAATATATTAACAAGAGTGGAAGGGAAACGAATCACTGGTTGATGGCAAACGTTACGAGCAGTTGAGGTTAAATGGATGGCAAACGAGACGGGTTAAAGGAACGGAGTTTACGGCTTGAAGCGGTCTTGCATGTTCGCCGGAGAATGCCACAGGACATCCCGCCCAGTGGAGCAGACGCAGTAAGCAAGTCTAGGAACGAGACTTCCCTCACGCACAACTCACATCTACAGCAGGGTCATCAACCGCCCGCTGCGGTGGCGCCTCCCAGGCGCCACTCCACACGCCACGCGCCGCCTTTCAACCTGCAGTGCACTTGCGAACGGGGCAGTTAAGGGTGCTGGTCACAGAAAAAAACATTATTTACTTAGGAGTACTAATTCATTGCTTGAAAAAAATTTAGACGGCATAAATGTGTGTGCGTGTATTGTCAAAATCGCAATGTTAGTGTTTTTGTGACGTACAGATAATAAAAACTAGCTCACTTACCAGAGCGAGATAATTCACGTTGAAATACGATACCGTGAGTTACTTCAAGGTATCTTAAAAATAACGCTATGAAATGTTTTCGCATTAAAAAAAAACTGCTTAAAATAAGGAAATTTTTGCATATTTTTTATTTGTAGACATGTACTTTTTTTTTTCTATGTAAAACAAGTTTTTCTAAGCATGCCTTAAAATTAATTATATCATGACATTTCAGTCACGCGTGTTAGATTTTCTGTTAATTATTTCGTTTATTTATATTTGTACGTCCCAAAAATACTAAAATTGTGATTTTGTCATGCCATGGTACAACTACGAGATATATATTTTTTATGCCAGGAAAGGATACTTGCAAGCAATGTCTACAAGTTGAACAGTGTTTCGTACAAGTATAAAATTATGAGTTTGTTGGTGACGAGCATCCTTAAGACGGGCTAGTTCAACGCTATAGCCCATCTCATATAAGAAGGCCCAATTCTGACAGGTCTGCGAAAGTAGCGCCACTGTTTACCTCTGACTACATCTGACTACGTATCCTTCCACCATCAGCTGGTCCGTCAAGTCGGGGCTGTATTTTTTATCAACACGCTGTCAGTTAATTCACTTGCTATTGTACTGTAATGCTAAACAAATTTTAAGATATTTTAGACTGACATCTGTCTAAAAAAATAAGTAGGTTATAAAAGTAAAAGTATAAAATGTTGCAAATAATTAAATATTTGCTAACCCTTTTTAATTTGTCCGAGATAGTGAATTTCGGTTAACATTTGCGAGACGGTCTGTTGTATCTAGTATCACACTTTGGACGTTATAGCTAATATATTCGAGTTGGAAATATGTGACGTGAAATAACGTTAGAATTGCTTAAAAAATATTCACGCGTGTCCCACTTTCTTCTGAAACAAGGAGATGGGTTTCGAGAGAAAAATATGACGGATGATTTACGTAGACGAACGATTACTGGTCGAATATAAATTACTTGTACTCCAAATCGTTGTACACGAAATATATGATACTTTAAAAATTATGCAGAGCTCGTGGAAAAATATAACTATTGGCATCTGTTTGTAAATTCGTTATATATCGCGCAGGAAAGCGGTTCATTTCTGGCTGGTAATACTTCGGAAAAGATCCGACAGATGGCGCGCACAGCACGTCACAGCGAAGTTTGGGCCACTGTTTTTGGATAACAGATGGCGTCTTTTTTAAAGTTGATTGTTCCTATATTACGGGCTGGAAATATATTTCAAATTCGTGTCGTTTCATTAAATTATTAGAAAAAATAATTGAACAATATAATGCAATATTTCTGTATGCTTTTGGAATTAATATCAAGGACGTGTTGAAGGCGAGGTTGGAGAGGGGTGATACGACGTGAAAAACCTTCCTGAAGTTAACACAACTTCAGAAAACTTTTCCACGTCGTATCGTTTTATTGTACATTTCATTTTGAACACCTATACATTACTACATTATCAGGAAGTTTAGTTTTTAACACAAACAACCATTGTTTTGTGACCTCGTAAAATAAAATGTATTAAATAATCTAGGAACTCTTTATTATCGCGTATTTTCTGCTTGTCTAATGTGAGTCGGCAGTGCACTCAGAATAGCCAATGTAATTTTAACTTTTGTACGTTCGTGCATTAGCTGATACAGGATTTTGTAAATGGCACTTTGTTTGTTTNTTATCGCGTATTTTCTGCTTGTCTAATGTGAGTCGGCAGTGCACTCAGAATAGCCAATGTAATTTTAACTTTTGTACGTTCGTGCATTAGCTGATACAGGATTTTGTAAATGGCACTTTGTTTGTTTCGTATACGTCAAATTGCCACTCACTGACTCAGATCAGAATCTGGCCTTCTTATACGAGATGGGCTATAAGAGGTGANCGTATACGTCAAATTGCCACTCACTGACTCAGATCAGAATCTGGCCTTCTTATACGAGATGGGCTATAAGAGGTGACCGCAACCAGACTGTTTGTCGTGGAAAAACACAAGAGGACGATCAAGCCCTTCGGACCAGTATTTCTCTTCTAGCTATCCATCCATAGCTCTTTTGATAAAGACAGTAGGTTAGTATAATTATACTGTTTACTGCAGAAATTGCATCCNATTAGAAAAAATAATTCAACAATATTATGCAATATTTCTGTATGATTTTGGAATTAATATCAAGGACGTGTTGAAGGCGAGGTTGGAGAGGGGTGATACGACGTGAAAAACCTTGCTGAAGTTNAACAATATAATGCAATATTTCTGTATGCTTTTGGAATTAATATCAAGGACGTGTTGAAGGCGAGGTTGGAGAGGGGTGATACGACGTGAAAAACCTTCCTGAAGTTAACACAACTTCAGAAAACTTTTCCACGTCGTATCGTTTTATTGTACATTTCATTTTGAACACCTATACATTACTACATTATCAGGAAGTTTAGTTTTTAACACAAACAACCATTGTTTTGTGACCTCGTAAAATAAAATGTATTAAATAATCTAGGAACTCTTTATTATCGCGTATTTTCTGCTTGTCTAATGTGAGTCGGCAGTGCACTCAGAATAGCCAACGTAATTTTAACTTTTGTACGTTCGTGCATTAGCTGATACAGGATTTTGTAAATGGCACTTTGTTTGTTTCGTATACGTCAAATTGCCACTCACTGACTCAGATCAGAATCTGGCCTTCTTATACGAGATGGGCTATAAGAGGTGACCGCAACCAGACTGTTTGTCGTGGAAAAACACAAGAGGACGATCAAGCCCTTCGGACCAGTATTTCTCTTCTAGCTATCCATCCATAGCTCTTTTGATAAAGACAGTAGGTTAGTATAATTATACTGTTTACTGCAGAAATTGCATCCAATATTGCTACTCGTTCCTGTCAAGGGGTTTTAACGGCGCCTATTCCAGCCCCCCGGCTTAGCGCCAAGCAGCTAGTTATTATGGGAGGTAATCATGGCCCCAATTGCGGCCATACTTGTCCAATCCCAGTACTGCAGCGTAGCCCGCTCCCCGTAGTTACATCTTTCCTTGCATGATTAGGCATATGGGGTTATGCTCTGAGACGAACTTAGAGATGCCACATCTACCTTGGACGACCGACTCTCCTTTAGTTTTATGGAAGTTCAGGGTAAAAAAAAAAAAAGGACGAAACACGCAGCCGCGTAATGCCGTCTACGCTGCGGTGATAACCAAAAATCTTGGGTCTGTCTCAAAGTCCTGCCTGGTTTTGGTTTCGTGGATTCAGTTAGTTATATTGAATGCTGAAATACTACTGCTGGCTCTGAGTGGCCGCCTTTGATATGAGGTCAAGTGGCCAATCGTAGAACCACTTCTGATGTACACCGATGTTAGAAATTCCGCTTAACCCACTACAAAATCTGCGACTGCTTTGGACCACAAACTTCAAAAACACTCTGAACGACACATGCTGCTGTTTGTAAGATAACATACTTACTTTATTTTACTTCAAACTTAGTTTTGCGTCTCGTCGAAAAGCAGAGTTATGTTGAGACGTAACCAGATGCTCAGCCAATCAGGAGTTCACCTGGATTTGGTAATCAGGATGACTGGACAGGTAATCTAACTGGGGCTTCGCGAATACGTGTTATTGATGTGCAGTCTCGCTCGGTATGAGCGGTAATGGGGTAGAAGCAGAACTGAAGCAACGCAGAAAAGGCAAACTATTTTAGTTTACACTAAAGACACCAAAGCGCACACAATAGAGTAGCTACTTTTGATCCTGCTCCATATTTGGACCAAGTGCAGGATGGGATGCTGACTTTTTCCTCCTTTTAACACCACCATTGGGCAATAATGTTCAGATTGGAATTATTTATAGCACCTGCGCCGAATGGATGTAAGAGTTGCTAACAATGAAATGTCGGTAAGAGTCAGGGAAATATTATGAAACTACAAAATTTTAAGTAAATATTTATGCCGACTACTATTTAAGAAATATTTTACCGGACACGTGTACGTCATTTGTGAAAAAATAACGATCATTGTTTCTTAAAATGATTTTGTAAAGAAGCCACCCCGCAAATTTTTTTTTGTAGTGACCACAGAAGTTTTGCGAGAACAAGTAATTAATTTTTTGATACACACAAAAAAATTTTGACAAAGCGAATACCAACAGAATATTTTGTGACTGCTACAATTATTTTTTAAGTATACGTTTAAAAGCTAGATCCACTGTTCAGCCAACGAAATGACTACGCTTCCAATATAAGTTATCTATCAATGGCTTTGTCAGCTCAATTGCTAGTGGCACACGCAGCAAAAAAAAAAAAAAAATATCTTATCTTCTGACGTGAGGGTACTACAGACTTATCAATCCAGCGGCTCAAATTCGTCACCATCTGAGCATCATTCCAAGGTGACGTCATGCACGTTTGGTTGCATTGTCGGTGCATTAAATTGCTTTCTGAATGGCATATTGGCTGTTTACTGTTCGAATATGGCGTCAGAGATATTTACGCAATAGTACACCTATTTTTTTCCCATCACATGTACATGTATATTATATCAACGTCTTCTCGCAAAATAGAATACGGAATCGTATTTTCCCTAGATCGCACCCAGACAGTCCTACCCCGGACAACAATTCAGATCACCATGTTTCAAAGTAATCACGCATGTTAATCGTAAAATTATCAGCCGGCTTACGACAGAGTAAATGACAAGGTCACATCGCAACAATCAAATAAACCATTCATTTATATTATTATGTAGGCCGAAGATATGATAGAGAGAGATAGAGAGATTATAGAGATAGAGAGGGAGAGAGAGAGAGAGAGAGAGNTAGGCCGAAGATATGATAGAGAGAGATAGAGAGATTATAGAGATAGAGAGGGAGAGAGAGAGAGAGAGAGAGAGAGAAGGGGAAGAGAGTGAAGTTCAATGCACTAGTTCACAACAGTATCTTTCTGTTTTAGAGTTTCTTGAAGCAATGAATAACCCATATTTTTTTTTTTTTACTCAAAAATCGAATAAGGTAGCCAATCAGAGCACTGCAGTACGCCTTGATGGCGGAAGATAATATTTATTGTAAACCAAGCATCAAAAATATTAAAAACACAAACGTGTGAACACTATCATGATTCGTGAATTTAATTAACAAAACCCTCCGCCGGTGCCATTCTCCAAGAAGAACATCACAAACGGCCGGATGAGTTAAATTAGTTTAGTTACCAAGAGAATGGAAAGGGGGCAACTTTGTTACAAATTTTCATTGGTATGAATTAATAAATATTACCTGAATAATGAATAAAAAATACAGAAAGACTGGGTTTCATGTACGCGGTGATTACTGCAGAATGTCAAAGACACGGTAGCCTGGTGACAAAGATCGCAAATAAACCACAGTTTATTTATTATTTTAAGTCTTGGGTGGATTTACTATTTTAAAAATATGTATCAAGGGCACTGCCAACCAAGATTGCAAGCCACGGAGTCTAAATAAAGAATCAATGTTAAATAAATTCCTGCTCAGTGCAACAATTTTAAAGATAGCTGTTAAAAAAAAAACATTCAACGAAAATCTCTCAGAGAATACTGGCACGTTAATAAGTCTTAAAAATTAATTAATTTTTATAAAATGTACATTTTAATGTATAATAATACATAAACCGTATCGCAAGAAAATATAGTCTCCCAAGATACGCAGAGAACGAAGAGCTGAATATCATCGAAAAAATGACAGCGGTATCAACTCTCGCGAGTGTGAATTGCGAAAGTAAAGATGGATTCACACGTTAGTAGACAACGCCGAGCAGACAGAGTGGATCAACAACCAATCAAGGAGCTTCTTGCCACTTCAACGTTATGCGCATTATTTGCGCTGAAAGAGTTGGGCCGATCTCAACTTTTCAGCTTGCAGAACACGCAGCCAACGTCGATTATTACCCACAATCCAGTGTGTGGTGGCAAAGACTACCACCGAAGACTTGGATTCTTCCTACACGAAACGTACACGGTGACCACAAATTTTGTCGTGTTTTTCCAATTCACTGAGTAATAATAATCGGCAAAAAAACCTGTATAATAACTTGGTGTTGTGTTATATATATAATATATATATATTCCACAGGTCCAAAAATATATTTAGTTGTCCCAACAAAATACTTGGTTAAGTAAAGAAAACTTGAAAAGCAACAGATTAATTTTATCCATAAAAAAAAAATACACGCTTGAATATACGAAAGCTGTGTGTTGACCCAAATTATAGTTAACTGTCAACAAAATATTTAGTTGAATAAACTGTATTTATTTGTTTCGCCGCTCATTCGATTACCTTTGTTCGTAAATACAGCTCCAGAGTTTCTTTGTAGTTTGTGACAATTAANTTTGTTTCGCCGCTCATTCGATTACCTTTGTTCGTAAATACAGCTCCAGAGTTTCTTTGTAGTTTGTGACAATTAGGGGAAATAAACAGTGTTTGTTAGTGCATTTCTTGATGCTTAATAATGATATAAACCAACCAATAAAACAAGTTCAACATGAAACTAAAAAGTAAAGCTGCAAAACTTGAAATATTTATTTGCAGACGTTGTCCAGTATTTCAATGTATATGTATATTTAAAAACATCTCATTCAAATCAGCAGGCACGTTAGCTGAAGTTCCTAGTGCGTGGTGCTTAGGCGCAAGCGATATAGGTTCAAATATCGGTCGGACTTACGATGTTTTTCTTTAACCGAAACTGTTTACTGTACGTAGAGCCAAACAAATCTCTGATTACAAAAGCCAAATCTTTGTNATGTTTTTCTTTAACCGAAACTGTTTACTGTACGTAGAGCCAAACAAATCTCTGATTACAAAAGCCAAATCTTTGTTTGGGGCAACCAAATAAAAACAACAAAATAGTTTGGTTTCAACAATAAAATATTTTACTGCCCTAATACACACAAGTATTTTGTTGGCTGAAACAAAAATTTCTCTCCGTGCAGAAAATCGAATTTTTGGAATATTTGTGACGGAATGTTGGAAAAATGTATTACTAGGTAGTGAAATACTGTCGTTAATTGTATTTACTTAATCTGGACGTATGGCATATAAATTTATTTTGCACTTCGAAAAAGATATTTAAATAAGTAAACATTACTATTTTATATTCACACATAATATGTCCATATATTTTAAAAGTGTTAAATGATTCACTGTTATACATAAACACCGTTTTAACACTTCAAATTCCCACGCTGACTTAGTGCTTTGGAAACTTGTTAAATTCTTCTAACTTTAATTTGCCGTATTAGACATTTTGAGTTATGATAGTCTTGAATTCAAAGTGGTATCTTTCATTTCTGCTGCACCTTAAGTCAACTGCAACCGGACTCCAACGTAACGAACCGGTCGACGGACAAGTACTTTCATCATCGCACCACCTAGGGCCATAAAAACTGGTTATAAAGCGTCGAAAAAAAGAATATGCATTGCAGTAAACAACTATTTGAGTGTAATCTGTGCCACAAATGATTCTTCAAGCAATAAATGAAAAAAAAAAGTTCAGCAAGTTTTATTAAGTTGTTGGCAGGTATAGGCTGTTCACGGTAAAATTGAGCACTTTTGAGGCCCTAGTTAACTTTTTTTCCTATCCGCCATGTTTTATCCTTACGCCACTTTTTAAAACAAATATTGCAATTAAAGTAATAAACACGGTGTAGATATATATTTCACCGGACTAGAAAGTTAACTTCTCAGGCTACAAAAAAATATATTTGTTGACTATTGTTCCAAATGAGAGGGCTTCAAAAAGTGTTCACTTTAGCGTGAATAGGCTATAGACGAGAACATAGCGTAACCGCCGACGGGTTCTGTACTTACTAAGTTTTAGAACGGGGCTGCCATTTTATAACTTCAACATTGTTACTAACAGGTTTGTAAGCGAAACAAGACAACAGTTAAAACAACTGGTGTTCAGGCCCAGATGAGCACAGATACAACCCAACGTCGTGTAGTGATTCAGCTGNGTGTTCAGGCCCAGATGAGCACAGATACAACCCAACGTCGTGTAGTGATTCAGCTGTGCAGTCCATTCACGGTTACTTGCAACTTTTCTGAAGCCCTGCTTAAGTTCTACTTTCAAGCTGGCCGCTACGTGCATGCAAACAAATATATGTTATTTCCATATCCTCAAATGTCAAATGCGTTGTTTACATGTTTTAACTGTCTGAACAATGCAGGCGTGTATTAAAAAACTGCGGGTGATATGGTTTAATCCAATGTCGGCATTTATTGATTGATTAATAAGAGTTTTTTTTATTGTGAATGTATTGCCAGTTAATCAAATATTTGTATATTTTAAGTTATACTGTATATTGTAATGTTCATATTGGACTTCTTAACCTTACCGGAATTTGCGGCTGTAGAATGATTGAGGGGGGGGGGGCGTACGTGAGTATGTAAAAATATGTATTTTATCTCACTGTTTTCTGTGTCCACACTTTTGTGTTTTAGGTATAAACAATATTTTAACGCTCTTCACTTTACTATTTTATGTGCAGGCTCTTATTTTGCCTACTATAAAGCAAAAGTTGGCTAATTTTTTTATATTAAGAAGGCTCCAGCATCACAGTCATTATTATACCGTCATAATTATCCTATGTTTCAATGACGCCATATCTTATTTCAACGGATTCGTTTGTGGGAGAGAATTTGACCTTTCTAGACGCAGGGCTGCATTATGATAGGCTATGCATACATTCTTGTCCAAGAAAAAAAAAAGTTTACCAACTTACTGTAATTATTCGGCACAGAAGAACAATGAAGCGGTTCAACAAACGAGTGCACATATAGCTCGCAAACCAACTCTGCAATGTAATAACAGTGTCGACTGTTATAACAGTTAACCCAGCAGCACGCCTGGATATTGTTACAAGAATACCTGAGGGGTGTATCCGAGTTCGTGAGGGTTGAAGGTCTAAGTAAAAATGAAAGAACTAAATTTAATAATTATATTTATCCTCAATGCTACAAACAGTCAAACGTCTGTTATATACCAGTCTGAGCTTCCTATTAACTATTATTATTCTTATTGAACGCAATATTTAATTACTACCGCCATTTGAATTAAATTCTTCATCACATTCTTTACTCTTGCTAATGTCCCTTAAACTGCTCCAATTATTACCTTACGTTTGGTTAAAACTATCTATTTACATCGTCTCGAATGTCTTTTCACTCACGCATCCAGTCGACAGTCCCGCAGATCAGTCCCACTCTTCACTGTACACAAGCTCACCGACGCACTCTCGCAGATCGCTGCAGTCGTCCCTCGCCGCTCCGGAACCACCCAACTGTCACTTAAGATCGCACGAGATGCCAAACTCTCGGCTCTTAATCACTCTCTCCTCTGAGGCCCGCGTGTGATATTTATACTTGAGGTAGGTTCCGTCTAGAACGTTTTTGGCAGTCCGAGTTGTTCTGGGAAAGGCAATGGCGATGACGACATTCCTGCGTGATAAATGGTGAAATATGAGCTTCTCTGGGTCAGCGAGGCGCGAACTGCGATGAGTTTATGGGCGTGTGCGGCGGCGTCCTTTATGATAGGCCGCTCACTCCGTCTAACGTTACAAACTTGACCTCCAAGCGAAGGAAACACCGGGCAGGGACATGTTACAATATGAATACCCATGTNAATATGAATACCCATTTTTTTTTTTTTAACAGCAATAAGTGATCTAACTCTGGCCAGGCAATAAATATGTCCCCAAAATGTTTTAATTGCTCTTAACAACACACAGGAGCTTTCTAACGCCAGTCCTGGAATAGTACCGCTGTGATTGGCTCAAAAATCAACCGAGGGGCTGGGCTTTGCCACAGCAGACCAAGAGATGGCACCACCCTTGGCACATCACGTTACGGTAAACGGGTACAAACACAAATTAATTTCAGTGTTGTGTATAATATTTTAAAAAACTGAATAACGAATCTCTTTCTTGTCGTAATGTATTGGGATTAAATAATAGTTAGTCGGAATACAAATTTCAGCATGTCCACGTTTTTCCAATATTTTCATTCAAACGTAGGCTTACGACACTAAACAGAAGAGCAGCACAACATGAAAAACAGTTATTTTAGTGTATTATATTTGAATTGCTATAAATTAGTGGCTATAGAACATTAAATTACTTAACTAGGGAACTACAGTTTCCACACGCAAATAACACACATCAGTAAATTTTTTAGTCCTAAAATTTACTGTTTTGCAATGTAACTTCCCTATAAGCTTTTTAGTGTTGAATATTTCGCTGAAAGCATTAATCCAGCAGGGAGAAACATCAAAACACTGTTTTGTCATAGTATTATAGCAATGTGTGTGAATTAAAAACCAATTCAATGGATTTACGTTCGGTTACTAAAAGTAGCAATCGCTATTTTTTAAAATCTAAATAACTAGAAGTTAGGTTTTAGAGAAAACATAGCAATGATTTTACACTGATATTATGGTGTTCAATGAACTGTAAACGCAATGAAAGGCTTGTATGAATGCAATTTACCTGAGAACGTACACACTTTTTCATTACGTTTCGTACGACTCGCCACGTCGCATTCCTTCATTTCACTTTGTCTGATCAAAATTACGTGTTATCAGCAACGTTATTTCTTGCTGAAGTTGCTGAAGAATCATTTATTTTTAATTTTTTCTACACTACTAATACACTTCCACAAAACAACACACCACATGTATCCAAGACGGAATTGAATCATGGAAATGAAACGTAAATAACAAGGACAATATTAAAACATTAAAATTAAGGCCGTAATAATAAAAGCTGAAACAACATAGGCTAAGGAGATTAGCGATCGATTATCCTGCAAACGCTGGTAATTCGCAAACTGTGCAGTGTTTGTGCAACGAAATTAGGTAGCCAAGATAATCGTCAACATTGCGCATCTCAACGTAAACCAAGTCTGGAAAGATACACCACGTGCAATTAACGCAACGTGTTTTTATATTGGACCGGAAAAATATTTTATTCTCAACAACCAAATGTATGTCCACCATAGCTTGGGGTGATAGTTCAAAAGGTCTTATTCTAAACTGTGAAGTAACCGTGAATGGAGTATAATTACGATTCGGGTAGCAGCCGTATTGAGCTCGATTCCCTCCCCTCCCCCTCTAATTCCTATCATCTTCGTTCGCAACTAACTCCTTACATATCTGTTCGTTTAAAAGCAAGAAGCTTTTGTGTCGCGGCGTATTAAAGCATGAAACTAGTGGTATTAATTATTATGTTAGAAGAAGGTCAATTTCTTGACGTAGATGACTCCAATTGTCTGGAAACTGGCGCAAATAATACACAGAGGTAAATAAAATTTTTTTTTTATATAAAATGACCGAATTTTACTCATTAAAGTTTTTTTTTCCATAATTAACGCCTAATTCTACTGTCCCGGTCATTGATCTTAATTTTATTCCAGTGATTTCGTCAGTTGGCGGGGCAGGAACTTGTTAACTGAGTTTTCTGTCAGTAGTGTTTAGTTGATTTAAATTCAATCATTGTCTCAGTTCGCAATGTTAAATTATAAGCCAGTGAAATCAACTAGGCTATCTGTCTTGGCTATTTTGAGTGACAACAACCTGAAATCAACGAAACCGAGCTTTTCATTGGATGATGTTCCAAATTTATCCCAGGACAGACAGCACATGATTCCGTTCTCCTTTTTCTTGCTGGTTAGTTATTGGTTCAAACACGTCCAGGGCGGCGCTAACAAACTGCGGTCCAATTGAGAAAGTAATCAAATGTATACGTGTTCCAAGCCAAGCTTATCCTCAAATGAATTCGCGAAATTTCCGGGTCTCTACTCATTGACTCTACGCACAATACGCCACACTGGCGTGCAGTCCTTCTGTCTGCGACTCGCATGAACGTGACTTTCAGCGGTGACCCTATATTCTTATGACAAACTAATAAAGATTTTAAAATATTATGTATGTCTAAAGACAACACTTACGTTTCGGCATAGAAAATTTAGCAGGTAGAACAACAAGCTATTTTCGCGCNCGCCCAAAAAATTATCCTTGGAGTTGAAATGAGAACTTGACACTAGACTTTGGACACGAAACATTTCTTACGTGCTTTCCATGTTCAAACACAACCACAAAATATTCGACTGTTTCTGAATCCTGTGTAATATACTAAACCTCTTGCAATTATCTTCATGCGCAAGACTGGCGGGGTCCTTAACCCCGAACGATACCTGTATTATTTATTTAAGTACCTGACCTTGAAGAATGTGAAAGCTATCCAATGAGACGATGGTCACAAACACAATGGCCAGCCCGGGTACTGAACTTACCACCTCGCGTTGAAGGCAATTACAGCAATAACCTTGGCTTTGAACGTCGGAGAGGATCAAAGCGGTAATCTACAAGCTATCATGGTTCGCACCTCCAGCTTCGCTTGTACCTTTCGTAGATGTAAGCTTCATAAAGACTCAGTAACTTTTCGCGTTTATCAATGTAGGATATATAGCTAATTTCACTATACAGTACACACTTGCACAAACACACGCATACACGTGTGTTAAGGCTCCCGCCTATCTTGCACTTGAACTGCGTTGCAGTGTGTTTAAAATATACGTTTTTTTTCTACGAAAATAATATCAAACGTGCATCCAAAGTGCTGATCTACGAAAAGAACACGCACTACAGACGGCTATTGAGTGCTTTCAAAAGGCCACACAAATTAGAAACACCAACGTAGCTGAAAACAGCTTTTTTCCAAAACGCCGTATCTAAAGATATACTCATCAGATGCATACAAACGTACTCGAGGGCCCTGCGTTGAATATTGACACAGATTTTACACCAATCAAATGATAGTGTCATCGCTCAAAGTCTCATAGGTAGACGCAGCACGACGAGAACACTGCACGCCAGTTCAGAGCCCTGTGCTTAGGCGATAGTGCTCTCGATGCGCGTAACAGAGTCGCCCTTATTGCTCTCACGCTTCTCGTCTTCAAACGGCCGTAAATAACTCCAGGTATGTACAGTAGGGAGCTGACGAGAAGGCATGGCTGAGTGGCGGGGTGGTGGTCGGGGCCGCAAACCCTCTCTTGCCACCCACCCGTCGTTTATAGCCCGCTGTCAGAGTAACGGGTCACCCTCGCTACTAGTCATCCCAAAAGAAACAGCTCTCTGGAAGTCAGTCACGAGTTAGTGTCGGTTGCGTGCGTGTCAGGACGGTAAATTATGGCGCAGTCTAGGAAGAAAGGGAAAACTATACATAGCGAAGCGAGGGAGGTGATCAGACATGTGATAAATAAATGTGACGAAGAAGCTACTGATGGTCAAATAAAACCTTTATTATCTCAATCCAATCTGCGTGCATCAGAATACACTGGAATTTCTATGAGAAGTGTTTCCAGAATTCGCAAAGAAGGTGCCGATGCTTGTAACAGTTCGCTGTCAACACCAGGCGTCCACGTGAAATAAATGTGCACTGTGACTCATTTGATAGGAGATTAATCAAAGACATAATTCATGATTTTTACTTAGTACAGAAACAAGTACCAACATGTCCTAAGCTTCTCGTTGCTTTGAGAGAAAAAAATTGATTTTCCATGGGGTGTTCACACGCTCATTAGGATACTGAAAGAAATGGGGTTTTAAATGGAAACGGTGTAACAGTTCTCGGAAACTATTAGTGGAAAGACCGCACATTGTCCACTGGCTTTGTAAATACTTAAAATCAATTCTCCACTACAGAATGGAGGGGCGCCCCATAATTTACATTGATGAAACCTGGGTTGAGAGCAACATCACATTTAACAAATGTTGGCAAAGTGACACTGAGCGTGGTGTGTTAACCACTTAATTGCGCAGAACAGGAAGCCTGAAAAAGTATTTCGCATTGATCAACTTTTAAAACTGCACGGACACGATGTTCTTGGATTTTCTGCATATATGTGCGAACTTAATCCCATTAAACTAGCATGGTCTAAAAAAAAAGACTAGTGCCGGAAAAATAACATTACTGCTAGCTTGTCGATAACAAAGTCAATGGAAATCACGACGGAAGCAATATCTTCCGTCGCTGAAGAAGACTGGCAAGGATACTGTTCGCATCTCCAAAATATAGAATCAGAGTACTGGCAAAAGGACTGTCGTGTGGAAGACGCAATAGACAGTTTTGTGATATGCCTAGGCCGTGACTCTAGTGGCTCGAGTGATTCATCTGACGACGAATTTTCCTCTTCCGAATCGGAACTGGCGCTGCCACTTCCCGAAAGTGGATTAATTATCACCGAACAACAGCATCCACTGTTTGAGGTAAGCGGTAAGAGTATCTCCTTTCAGAGTATTTTAAAGTTATGCATTCCTGATCTTAACTGTTTTCGCCCTAAATTTGTGCCATCGAAATTGTTTGCAGGTCACTATGGTTGTTTCGTAGGCATTCAAGTAAAACAATTTGCGTTAAAACAGTTTGAAAAATGTTGTTTTTGGCCATGTTGAAAGTCTTCAAATTAGTGTTGGTAATGTAAAAGATGTTTTAACAATTGTAACTTTTGTGAATTGTGATTAATTTTCGTACGGGAACAGATTGCGAATACGCACAATAAATACCTTGCTTAAAAAATTTGTACTTCAAACACAATGTAAAACATTTCGCGCACCAGGCAGATGGGTGCCTAAGATGGTGAATTTAAAGGTTACCGTTAAAAATAATAATAGAGGCGTATACCATAACATTATAGAGTATGTTTGTATGCTTGTCGTATGAAAGGAAAATCTCCCTGCGAACTGATAGTTTTAGTACTGGTAGTACGGGCTAGAGACGACGGTGGCGATTTTGCAGCCCACCAGGTGGCGATATTGCA